>CAUYQU010066872.1:0-16597 GCA_963574635.1 Cheracebus regulus | reverse complement strand
CCGTGGGGCTGCTCCGCCTGGGAATCTCCTGGTCTGGGGGTAATAAAAATCCGTCTGGAGATGCGGCGTCCACTCACCCTCTGCACTTTCACTGGGAGCTGCAATCCTGAGCTGCTCCTAATCCGCCATCTTGGATCTCTCTCCCAGTGTTAGCTTTTACTGGAGTCCCTAGCCTTGCATGCCTCCCCTCCAGCCAGCCCGTATTTCAAAGTAATGTGGAAGGATGAATGTCAGGAACATTTATTGAGCATAGGTGTTGAGGAGTCTTGGTTTTTCACTAGGCCAGTATACTAAAAAGAGGCTGGGGCTGAGATACCTTTTTTTTTTTTTTTGAGACAGAGTTTGAGCTTGTTGCCCAGGCTGGAGTGCAATGGTGTGATCTTGGCCCACCGCAGCTTCTGCCTCCTGGGTTCCAGCAAGCTTCCCGAATAGCTGGGATTATAGGCATGCACCACCACATCCAGCTAATTTTGTATTTTTAGTAAAAGTGGGGTTTCTCCATGTTGGTCAGGCTGGTCTTGAACTCCTGACCCCAGCTGACCCATCCACCTCAGCCTCCCAGAGTGCTGGGATTACAGGCTTAAGTCACCATGTCTTGCTGAGGCTCAGGTATCTTTATACTTGGATAGAGTCACCCACTCCAAGAAAGCCTGGACCCTGACATAGACACTCCTTTTTTTCTTCTTTTCTGTATGTTTCTTTTTCTCACTATGGGACACTAAGACCTAGAGGACTCAGTTTAGATTGTGGGTTTTAGGGAGAAGAGAAAAGCGATCTCATGGGCCAATCACTTGCCCAGATGGAATCAGCCATCCAGCCTCACCTAGCTCACCAGGGGGCTTACCTTAGCTTGTGGGGGGCCTGGAGCTCTGTGTACCTGTTTTTCAGAGACATCTTCATGAATGGCTATGGAAGGGTAGGGCAGGATTTTCTATTCAGGTCCAGGTTTCTAAGCTGTAACTCTCACAGTTCTCCTTAGTACAGAGACGGAAGACTCATATGCAAGTCAGGATCTGAAATCTTGGATTGGGAATGGTAAGAGGTTTTTCCAAATAGAGGTTGTATGGTACAGTGGGAAGAATAAAAAGAGAATATATATATATTTTTAATGGATAGAGGAATTGGGAGGCACCCAGTTACCAGACTAGCTCATAAAGAGAAGTAGCAAGGAGAGAAGTTCTGGTAAAGCAAATTCTCAACCCAGAAAACAGGAAGGTTAGGCATCGGGAACAACTGACAAAACAAAGAAAGAGCAATTCATTTTTTCAAAAGAAAAAAGAGTATTTTCGAGAAAGGAGCAATTAAGGGAAGTACAGCGAAGTATCCAGAGAGGTATAATTTTAGTTTGAACTGGTCACAGACTTGGGTTATTACTTGAAGGAGAGTTTTAACCACTTTATTTGCAAACAGTGCATATTGATAGAATGGAAGAGGAACCCCTTTCCCTCTCAGACATAAGTTCAGAATATAGTCTTTATTCTGATGAGGTTAATGAAATTAAATGTTGTACAGTTGTTTATCATAGCTTTTAATGGTAAAAAAAAAAGTGTCTTCACTGTAGTCCTTGAAAAGACATAAGGAAATTGAAATTTAGCAGCCTGAAAAATTCAGATTTAATACTCCTGCAAGGTATCGTTGTCCCCTTAAAATATTTTAGATAGTGTTCTTATCCAGTTTTAATGTGATACATACTCATTAAAAAATTAAAATACAGGGAAATACAAAGAGTAGAAATAAAATCACCTGGAGGGGAAGAACTAAGATGGTAGACTGGAAGCAACTCATGGAGAGGAAATGAAAGGGCTGGTGAACACTGACCCTGCAGGCTGCTCATCTGAAAAACCTGTTGGGACCCATCAAGGTAGAAGGGGAACACAGAGAGTAGGTAGAAGTGAGGCTGGGCCCCAGCCTGTCTGGGCTCAGTGTGGAGCCTGGAGAATCTCCCCAACCTGGGAAAGGGGAGTAACTGAGAGCACCCAGGGGTATTCATGTTATCCACAGGGATCTGTGCAAAACTGTGAATGGGATAATCTCTCTGGCCCCCCAACACCTTCCCACTATACTTCTAGTGGCAGAGAGTCACCCAGATGTTCTGTGAGGGCAACTCCTGAGTCCACAGGGACCTCTACAAGCCTTGGGCCCTGGAACAGACAAGTAATGGCACCATAGCCCTAGTAGAGGCCACAGTTGCAGTTCCTAGAAACAATAAGATTGCTCTACCCCTTCTTGCCAGATGGAGCTTGGCACCAGCTTGTGATGCAATGGTCCTGCTTTGGCCAAAACTTGGCTGGCCATTCCACTCACCCCTGCCACTGGTAACCAGGTGGGCAACCCTTACTGGAGCCTCTAGCCTGGTGGTCCTGCTTGTATGTGACCTCAGCTGAAGGGTGTAGACTTATAATATCTTAGAAACACGTGGACAGCAGGGTGTATGACCCTACCTGCCCCCACCACTGATAGCCAGAAGAGCAATACCTGCTAGAGCTTCTGGCTCAGTGGCTCAGCTTCTGTGTGAATCCAGCCAGTGGGCACAGCCTCCTGTTTTCTCAGGAAGTACCCAGACAGCAGGAGACCCCCACCCACTGCTGTCATTGATATCCAGGTGAACAACATCTGCTAGAGCTTCTGGCCCAGTGGTCCTGCTTCTGTGGGAACTCAGCTATTGGGCACAATCTCCTATCATCCCAGGAAGCACTTGTTGGCAGGCTGGGCATCTCCACCCATTCTCACCACTAGTAGCCAGGTGAGCCACACCTGCTAGAGCTTCTGGCTCAGCAGTCCTACTTCTGCCAGAATTTGCTGAAAGGCACAGCCTCCTATTGCTCTTAAAACACCTGGATGGCAGAGCAGGCAACTCCACCCAGCTCCACCTCCCACAGCCAGATGGATCACACCCACTAAAGCTTCCAACCCAGTGGTCCAGTTTCTGCATAAACTCTGAGGCAGGCACAACCCCATGTTTTCCCAGGAAGCACACAACCTGACAAGGATATGGCTCTTCTGCCAACTGTGACCCCTGCTGAGGGAGCCTCATGAACCAGAACACTGAACAAAACACCCATGGACATGGAGACAGTAATCAGAGAAGGCTCCTCCAAGACGCAGGAGTGGACTAGAATCAAAACCAGTTAATTGAATTAACCTTATACTATAACCAAACCCCCAAGGGCACCAAAGAAGAAAAAAGCAAAAAAAAAAAAATGCTTCTAAAGGACAGAAACTTTGAGGTTTGAAGGAACATGAACCCATACAAATGAGAAAGAACCAGCATAAGAACTCTGGCAACTCAAAAAGCCAGAGTGCCTTCTTCCCTCCTAATGACTGAACTTGTACCCCAGCAAGGGTTCTTAACCAGGCTGAGATGGCTGAAAAGACAGAAGTAGTATTCAGAATATGGATAGGAATGAAGATCATCAAGATTCAGGAGAATGTTGAAACTCAATCCAAAGAAGCTTAGAATACCAATAAAATAATGCAGGAGCTGATAGAACAAAATAGCCATTACTAAAAAACAAAATAAAACAAACCAAAAAAATCCAGCCAGGTGCAGTGGCTCATGCCTGTAACCCCAGCACTTTATGAGGCCAAAGTGGGTGGATCACGAGGTCAGGAGATTGAGATCATCCTGGCCAACAAGGTGAAAACCCATGTCTGCTAAAATACCAAAAAGTTAGCTGGGTGTGGTGGCACACACCTGTAATCCCAGCTACTTGGGAGGCTGAGGCAAGGGAATCTCTTGAACCTGGGAAGCAGAGGTTGCAGTGAGCTGAGATAGTGCCACTGCACTCCAGCCTGGCGAGAGAGCAAGATTCTGTCTCAAAAAACAAAACAAAACAAAAATAATATTATAAAGCTAATATACACATTAAAAGAATTGCATAATGCAATCACAGTTATTAACAGCAGCATAGACCAAGCTGAGGAAAGAATCTCAGAACTCAAAAACTAGATCTCTGAAATAACTCGGTCAGATAAAACAAAAAGTATAAAAAAGAATGAACAAAACCTCCAAGAAATGTGGGATTATGTAAAGAGACCAAATGTGTGACTTACTGGCATCCCTGAAAGGAACAGAGAGAAAGCAAACATCTTGGAAATCATTTCAAGATATCATCCATGAAAATTTCCCCAAGCTAGCCAGAGAGGCCAACAGTCAAATATAGGAAAGGCAGAGAATCTCTGCAAAATATTACACAAGAAGACCATTTGCAAGAAACATAATCATCAGATTCTCCAAGGTCAAAATGAAAGAAAATGTTAAAGGCAGCTAGAGAAGAGGGGCAGATTGCTTACAAAGGGAACCCTATCAGGCTAACAGTGGGCCTTTCAGAGGAAACTCTACAAGCTGGAATAGATTGGGAGCTTATATTAAGCATTTAAAAAAAAATCCAAGAGTTTCATATCCAGCCAGACTAAGTTCCATAGGTGAAATAGAAATAAGATTCTTTTCAGACAAGCAAATGCTGAGAGCATTCATTACTGCCAGACCTGCCTTACAAGTGTTCCTGAAAGGAGCACTACATAAGGAAAGGAAAGGCCATTACCAGCCACTACAAAAACACACCTAAGTATATAGATTAGTGATACAACAAAGCAACTACACAAACTGGTCTGCATAGTAACAAGCCAATTACATGATAGGATCAAATTTGCACACATCAATACTAACCTTGAATGTAAATGGGCTGAACACCATAAGTAAAAGGCACAGAAGTGCAATCTGGGTAAAGAAGCAAGACCTAATGGTATGCTGTCTTCAAGAGACCCATCTCATGTGCAATGACATCCACAGGCTCAGAATAAAGACATGGAGAAAAATCTAATAAGCAAATCGAAAACAGAAAAATGCAGAGGCTGCAATCCTAATTTCAGGCAAAATGGACTTCAGGCCAACAAAGATAAAAGAAGATAAGGAAGAGCATTATATAATGGTAAAGGTTTCAGTTCAGTAAGAAGACTTAACTATCCTAAATATATATGTTGCCAACACAGGAGCACTCAGATTCAAAAAGCATGCTTTTAGAGATCTACAAAGACTTAGACTCACACATAAAAATAATGGGAGCTTTCAACACCCCATTGACAGTGTTAGACAGATCATGGAGGCAGAAAATTAACAAAGATATTCAGCACCTGTACTCAACACTTAGCCAAATGGACCCTTCCAACCCAAAATAACAGAATATACATGTGTCTTATTGTCATATGTCATCTACTCCAAAATTGGCCACACAATCAGATATGAAACAACATTCAGCAAATTCAAGAAAACTGAAGTTATATCAGCCACACTTTTGGATCATAGCACAACAAAATCAAAATTAAGACTAAGAAAATCACTCAAAAATCATACAATTACATGAAAATTAAACAACCTGCTCCCAAATGACTTTTGAATAAGCAATGAAATTAAGACAGAAATTAAGAAATACTTTAAAACTAATGAAAATAAAGATATATCAGAATCTCTGGGAAATAACTAAGGCAGTGTTAAGAGACAAATTTATGGTCCATATCAAAAATTGAGGAAGATCTTAAATTAACAACCTAACATCACAACTAGAAGAACCAGAGAAGCAAGAGCAAACAAACCCCAAAGCTAGAAAAAGACAATAACCAAAAGCTTAACTGAAGGAAATTGAGTCTAGAAAAACCATACAAAAGATCAATGAATCCAAGAGTTGGTTATTTAAAAAACCAGCAAGATAGATAGATCATTAGCTAGACTAATACAGAAAAAAGAGAGAGGATCAAAATAAACACAATTGGAAATGACAAAGGGGACATCACCACTGACACTACAGAAATACAAAAAACCTCAGAGACTACTCTGAACATCTCTATGCTCACAAACTAGAAATTCTAGAATAAATGAATAAATTCCTGGATGCATACAACCTCCCAAGACTGAGCCAGGAAGAAATTAAATCCCTGAACAGACCAATAACAAGGTCCAAAATTGATTAAGTAATAAAAAGCCTACAAACGCCAAAAAGTCTAGGACCAGAGGGATTCATAGTTGAAATTTACCAGGTATATAAAGAGGACTCCTTCCCAACTCATTCTGTAAGGTCAACATCATCCTGATTCCAAAAATTGGCAGAAACAAAACAACAAACCAAAACTTCAGGCCAATACCCTTGATAAACATAGATGCAAATGTCCTCAACAAAATACTGGCAGGATATCAAAAAGCTCATTCGTCATGATCCAGTAGGCTTTATCCTTGCAACACCAAACAGTACTAAAAGCAAAAGCCACTTTATCATCGTAATAGATACAGAAAAGAGTTTTGATAAAATTCAATATCCCTTTATGTTAAAATCTCTCAATGAACTAAGCATTGAAGGAATATATGTCAAAATAATGAGCCCTGTATGACAAACCCACAGCCAGCATCAGACTGAATGAGTAAAAGTTGGAAACATTTCCCTTGAAAACCAGCACAAGACAGGACTGCCCTGTCTCACCATTCCTAGTTAGCATAGTATTGGAAATTCTAGCAAGAGGAATCAGGCAAGAGAAAGAAATAAAGAACATCCAAATAAAAAGAGAGAAAGTCAAACTATCCCTATTTGCTGATGACGTGATTCTATTTCTAGAAATCCTATAGTCCTTGACCCAAAGCTCCTGATCTGATAACAACTTTGGGAAAGTTTCAGGATACAGAATCAATGTGCAAAAGTCAGTAGCATTCCTATACACCAACAACATCCAAGCCGAGAGCCAAATCAGGAATGTGATTTTATTCACAATTGCCAAAAAAAAAAAAAGAATAAAATACCTAGATATACAGTCCACCAGGGATCTGAAAAACCTCTATGTGGAGAATTGCAATATACTACTAAAGAAATCAGAGAGGACACAAACAAATGGAAAACATTTCCTCCTCATGAATGGGAAGAATCAATATCATTAAAATGACCATACTGCCCAAAGCCATTTATAGATTCAATGCTATTCCTATCAAACTACCAATGACATTCCTTACAGAATTAAAAAAAAAATCTAAAAATTTGTATGAAACTAGAAATATTCCAAATAGCCAAGGCAATGCTGAGCAAAAAGAACAAAGCTGGAGGCATCATATCATCCTACTTGAAACTCTACTACAGGATTACAGTAAAGAAAACAGCACAGTACTGGTACAATAACAGACATATAGACCAGTGGGACAGAGAGCCCAGAAAAAAAGACTGCACACCTACAACCATCTCAACTTTGACAAAGCTGACAAACGCAAGCAATGGAGACAGGACTCTTGATTCAACAAATTGTGCTATGATAACTGGCTAGCCATACCCAGAAGACTGAAACTGGATCCCTTCCTTACACCACATACAAAAATCAACTCAAGATGGATCAAATACTTAAATGTAAACCTAAAACTATAAAAATCCTGGAAGATAACCCAGGAAATAACATTTTGGACATAGGACTTGGCAAAGATTTCATATGGAGATACCAAAAGCAGTTGCAACAAAAGCAAAAATTCACAAATGGGACATAATTAAACCAAAGAGCTTCTGCACAACAAAAGAAACTACCAACAGAGTAAACAGGCAATCTACAGAATGGGAGAAAATATGTGCAAACTATGCATCTGATAAAGGTCTAATATCCAGCATCTATAAGGAACTTCAACAAATTTATGGAAAATAAAAACCTGCTAAAAATGAGCAAAGGATATGAACAGACACTTTTTAAAAGAAGACATACATATGGCCAGCAATTATATGAAAAAAAACCCTCAACATCACTGATCATTAGAGAGATGTCCATTAAAATCACAGTGAGATATAATCTCATACCAATCAGAATGGTTCTTACAAAAACAAAAAAAAATCAGATGCAAGATTGCAGAGAAAAAGAAACACTTAAACACTACTGATGGGAGTATAAATTACTCCAGCCATTGTGGAAAGCAGTGTGGTGATTCCTCAAAGAACTTAAAACAGAATTATCATTTGACTCAGCAGTCCTATTATTGGATATATGCCCTATAGCATATGAATCATTCTACCATAAAGACACATACATGCCTATGTTCACTGCACACTATTAACAATTTCAAAGACATGGAATAAACCTAAATGCCTATCATTGTTAGATTGGACAAAGAAAATGTGGCATATATACACCATGGACTACTATGCAACCATAAAAAGAATGAGATTATATCCTTTGCAGCGACATGGATAGAGCTGGAGACCATTATCCTAAGCTAACACAAGAACAGAAAACCAAATACTGCATTTTCTTACTTATAAGTGGGAGCTAAACAGTAAGAACACATGGATATTAGGAGGGGAACAACAGACACTGGGATCTATTTGAGGGTGGAGGGTGAAAGGAAGTAGAGAATCAGAAAAAAATACCTATCAGATACTATGCTTATTCCTTGGGTAACAAACTTATCTGTACACCAAACCCCCATGACATGCAGGTTACCTATATAATAAACCTGCACGTGTACCCCTGAACCTAAAATAAAAGTTAAAAAATTAAATAAAATCACTTTCGCTATAGACAATCCTATTGGTATTTTAGAATATATTATTTCAATAATTTCACTGTGTATTAATATACACATGAATTTTGGAAAAATAAGATTACCCTATTCTTATTCTTTGTGTAAACTGCTCTTTTTACTAATGCACAGCAATTTTTTTTCAAAACCATTAGGTATTCTTTTCAATATGATTTATACTCATTTCATTTATCTAAGTAATTAATTTAATCAATCTCCTATTGCTAATAAATTAGCTCACCTTTCCCATTTTTTTTTACCATTATTAACAGTGCTTTAATGTACCTCATTTGATCAATCTCCAATATTTACTGAGTATTTAGTATATGTCAAGCCTCATACATGGCTGAATACAAATATACCAAACAGACTTGGTTTCTAACCTCAGGGAAGTTAGTGTAGTGGGAGATACAAATTATGAACAAGTAAATCAACAGGCATAAGTATTTTATGGTTGCCCCAAGAAGAACAAGATTAACCCCTATCTCCCTTGGCTGTGATGATGAAACTCATGATGTTGCATGCACCAAGAGGATATGAATAGGTTTATTCCTCACATCATGAGGTTCTCTGGAGAGAGCAGGTCATGTGTAAGCTGATCCAGATGGCTTAAGTAAAGTGGAAAAAGTGGACTGGGTCATTATAGTGACCGTGGGTGGGGCTTTGTGAGGTTTGAAGGGCTGCTGGCAGCAATGATGGGACAGACAGAAAAGTGGAATGGGGATTCAAAAGCTGTCAACAGTTTTACATCAAAAAAGGTGTCAGCCTCTTTATTGCGATAGGTAATTACAAATTGAGGAAATGCCATGTAAACAATAACTTAGAATAAAATTATTGAGTTATTAAATTGGGGTGCTCTGGGAAGGTTGTTCTGAGAAGTGACATACAAATGAAGAAGTTAAGAGTGAGAAGAGGCCAATCGGATAAAGAGCTGGAGTAGGAACCTGTGAAGGAAGCAGCCAGCACAAAATGAAAGAGAGCTTGTCATGTCTGAGGAGGGTTATAAGAGAGTAGGAGTGGGCACCAAGATGAGAGACAAAGTTGTTGAGGTAGGCAGGAGTTAGATCCCACAGGGCATAGTAGGCAATATTAAGAAGTTTTCATTGGATTATTTGTGCAAGAGGAAGCCGCTGAGGTTTTAGGCAAGGGATTGACATTATCTGACTTGTTTTTAAAATATCACTTCAGTTGTCATGGAGAGACTGTATTATTGATGCCAAGCATGGCAGCAGAGAAAATAAGAAGTTATTTCAGTAGCCCAGGAGAGATATGATGGTGAATTGCGCTAGAGGAGTGGCAGGGAGGATGAAGCAAAATGAATGAATGATTTATAAAGACATTTGGAGATAAGTGATCACAACATTGTGGCTGAATGGAGGGTGTGAGTAGAGAATTCAACTAACTCCAAGTCTTTTGCCTTGAACAATTGGATAGGTATTGGTTCTGTTTATTGTGGTGCCATCAGTAGTTGAGACAGAGATTTAAAGGGGGAATGAGTGGCAGGGTTTGGTTGGCTAGTAAATTCAGGAATTTGGTTTTTGACAAGTTAGCTTTGATAGGCTTATGACACAGCCAGGTGGAGATGCTGGACATATAGTTGAACAAATGAACCTGGAGCTCAGAGGTGAGGTTGGATGGAAGAATAGATTTGGAAGTTGTTACCACATAAATGACATTTAAAACAAGAGATTGGCTTAAATTGTCAAGGGAGAGGGTGCAGGGAGAAAGGTGAGTTAAAGAAGATCCCAGGAAACATGATAAGGAAGTTTCCAGAATAGTAGAAAGGAGATGAGAAGGATAGGCTGTCATGGAAGCCAGAAAGGACAGTATAGCAAGAAAGTTGGAGGGGCCAACTTTGTAGAATGTTGCTGAGATGTCAAAAAAGGGAAGACCTTAAAGTGCCTAGTGGATTTTGCAACAGAATGTCACTGGTGACTTTGAAGACCTTTTCAGTAAAGTAGTGGGTGTGAAAATGAGACTAGAGTGGGCTGAAGAAGTAGGAGGTAAGAAGAGAAGGCAGTGTGTGTAGACAACTTTTTCAAGAAGTTATCCTTTGAGGAAGCAGAGAAATTTGATAGTAGTTGACGGAAGATATTGGGAAGAGCTTTATCAAGATAGCTTGAGTGTTGATGGGATAATAATTGTGAAACAACTTTTGGGAACATTCATTATTAACTCCATAAATTACATGAGAAGCTGAATAGCACAGAGTTTAGGAGGATGGGTTGTGGAGCAGGCTGCCTGGGCTCCCTTAGAGGTTGCACAACCACCTTGGGTGAGTATCTTAACTTTGTCTCTGCCTTAATTATCTTATTTGTAAAATGGGGATAATGACACTAATAGTACCTACATCATTAAGATGTTGTGAAGATTGAATAAGTAAATATTTGCTAAGTTCTTAGAATGTGGCATAGGAGAGTCATATAGTACACACTATATAAATGTTTGCTAAATAAATAAACATAAAATACAAATGATTATAAGCAGAAAAAAAATTTTCTAAGATATAGAGTATATACCTTTTAAAGCCTTTGGTGATACGAAATTGCTTTTCACAAAATATTACCAGCTTGTGTTTTCATGGGCTTTCAACAAAAAGTTAGTTTCTGGACCTCTACCGTAATCCCTTTGTGTTGTGGGAATGACCCAGTGAGAAATAATTGAATCATGGGGACGTTTTCCCCCATACTGTTCTCATGGTAGTGAATAAGTCTCATGAGATCTGATGGTTTTATAAGGGGAAACCCCTTTCACTTGGCTCTCACTGTCTTCTCTTGCCTGCTGCCAAGTGAGACGAGACTTTCTCCTTCTACCAGGATTGTGAGGGCTTCCCAGCCATGTAGTTCAGCGAGTCCACTAAATCTCTTTTGTGTAAATTGCCCAATCTTGTGTATGTCTTTATCAGCAGAATGAAAACGGACTAATACACTGAACATTTTTAAAGTTGGCAATTTAAGTTTTTTCCTAAAATAAGTTGCCTATTTTTGTTCATTGTTTTTTTCATTGTGGTGCTTTGCTTTTCTCATATTGTCTTTAAAGAACTATTAAGGCATTAAACTTGAGACTTTTTTCTTCTTTTGTCATTTGCCTTTTAAGTGATGATTTGGGGACCAAATAAGGTCTATATTTGTGGTGAAATAAATTTACTTTTCTATATTTTTTCTCTCTTTTACTGACAAATGAGATACTCATCTATATTTCTTCTTTATTTTTTTCTTTTTCTTTTTTGAATTATATTCATAATCCAGCTGGAATTTTAGTGTATAGTATAAAGTATGCTTATGATTATTTTTACACAAATATTTGAGCAGGTATACCAGCATCATTTATTGAATAATCTATTATTTTCTTGCTAACTAGACATAAATCCTTCATCATATGTAATCATCTATAAATATTTGAATCCGTTTCTGCTCTTTCTATTCTTTCCATTGTTCTATTCCTGTCCCAATTATCTATTCTCTTTATTCTTAATTCAGTGCAAAACTCAATTATAATGTCTTTGCAATTGAAAATTTAAATAAAATATACAAATATAATCTTATCTGATTTTGCTAAATCCATTACTTTTTATCTTTTTCAAAACTGATTGTTCATTTTGGCCTGGTGACTTTTTAAATTTGAAAATTAATATGTTTTAAAGTTCTACATAAACATTCTGGTAGGATGTGTATTACCCTTATGAAATAATTTAGGATTATTAAGGCTCCCATGCTATGGCTTCTGTGATAGGTAGTGCATTGAGCGTGGGCAACAACTGTGACTACTCTGGGATTATCACTTCCGTGATCAGGTCACTGATTGGTTGATTTTTGAATTAATCAAAAGTGAGACTTCCCAAGTGGGCTGTACATAACCAGGGGAGCCCTTAAAAGGTCCTCAGCTCTTACTGCCAGAGAAATTTGAAATGTAATGGGAATTTCATACAAGTGAGATTCTCCATTGATGACTTTGAAGATGGGAAAGGGCCATGCAAGCAGGAACCAGGGAGTGGCTGGTTGGAGCTGAGAGCAACCCCTAACTGACAGTCAGCAAGGAACTGAATTCTGCCATCAACCCAAATGATCTTGGAAGAGGACCAGATCTGAGATCCAGATGAGAGCACATCCTTGTAACACCTCAATTTTGATTTTGGTCTTGGGAGATCCTGAGCTGAAAACCCAATCATGTCATGCCTGGACTTCTGACTCACAGAACTATGAGTTAGTAAATGGGCATTGTTTTAAGCTATTAAATCTGTGATAATTTGTTACACAGAAATAGAAATGTAATTCAGTTCTCATTTGTTAAATTCTCCACTTTTGTAAACCTCAGTAAAGTTTTATAGTATGGATCCAGTGTCTTTATTGGTAAATATATTCCTGAGTGTTTTGGTCAGGGCTCTTACTTACAGACAGATAATCTTTTAGCTAGTGCCAGCAGAAAGAAGGCTTTTTTTTTTTTTTTTTTTTTCAAAAAAGGCTGAGTACTTCACAGAAACTCTGGGAAAGTTGGAGAACCAGGCTTAGATGCCCCATAGCCAAAAACAAGGCAGCCAGTGGAAACTGCCTAAGCACAATATGGGACTATTCTAACAAAAGCTAGCTGCTGATGTGTCACTGCTCAGCACCTCTGACACATTCTGGATGCCTGAAACCTGCCACAGATGTCCTGGAGGAATCAAATTCCTCAGCCATGAAACTTGCCAGAAGATCTGGCTTTCCTATCTGCAGCTGCTTCATTTTTTCCCCAAGTTTCATGCAGGTCCTACTGCTTGGTGGAAACCAGGCTATATATCAGACTTTACCTTGAACAGAGGCTGGAACATGTAGTTTAATGCTATTGGCCTGTTGTGTAGAAGAAAGAAAACTAGAAGAGGGTAGAAAGAGGTGCAGAATGAGCCAGATTATGACATCTGCCATTCTATGCATTTTATATTTTGTTGTTATTGTGAAAATGATCATTTACTCTTAAATTTTAAAGGTGGTTGTGATAATATATGACTGCCATTAATTTTTGTAAAATTATCTTGTGCTATTGCACCTTGCTAAATATTTTAACAGTGCTTGTAAATTTTCAATTTGTTCTCTTGTGATTTCAAATCATAACACTGGCAAATAGTGCAACTTTTAAAAAAATTCCAATATTCAGTCAGATATTGCTTTGCATGCCTCTAGTATGCATGAATTTCAGATATCATGGTTTAAATTAGACCAGTCCTCGAACAACACAGTTCAAATTTTAGTTACCAT
This sequence comes from Cheracebus regulus, assembly GCA_963574635.1. Classification (NCBI taxonomy): domain Eukaryota; kingdom Metazoa; phylum Chordata; class Mammalia; order Primates; family Pitheciidae; genus Cheracebus; species Cheracebus regulus. The sequence continues at coordinate 2,836 of CAUYQU010066872.1, read as the reverse complement.
GTATTATAACTGTAATTGCATAAAGTATGAACTTTATTGCTAGCTGTTAATTCTACAAATCACTAACAGATACAGATCTTAATCCATGACAAATCGCATCACTTCTTTCGAACTCTGCAGTGACTTGTACAGTAACTGTGCACCTAGTACTCAGTTTACACATAGACAGCAAAGCACAGAGTTGTGCTGGCTGCTTGTCTTCTATTTATAAATCCATGACATTTTACAGAATAAATAATTCTTGAAAAGAGGAATCAGCCAACAAAGATGAAAGTGCTTCAAAAACAAAAATGATAACACTGGAAGTAAAGTATACTTTGAACATAAATGGAGTTATAGAATAAATAAGTAACCATGGGACTATAGACACTGTCACTGTTCCAATTATTCTAGTTAAGGAGCCAGAGCAGTTTAGCTAACTTACTGATATAAATGAGGAAAGTGGTTGTATGAAAAAAAAATGTGTTCTAGTAGAAGTGATATTGAGAAAAAAGCTTCACATTAAAGGAACATTCAGAGATATTTCACAACATTGAAACTACAGTGAATGTTGGAAGATGATACATATTTAGAAAGGAGCATAATTCACCAAAGCATAGTAAAGATGCTTGCTCCTTATAGTAAGTTATACCATGAGAGGAAGGCAAGCACTATTTAATCTACTCTTGGTAAGTTTTTTTTTTTTTACAAAGAAATAAAACACTTTAGTTTTCAGTACTTTTAATGTTTTAAGTTATACTGTACCAAATAAATACTAGGCTTTACTAATTTTTTCTTCCCATATAAATTTATTACCAATAGTAAATGAGTGTTTAATGTCTTGACGAAAATTTTGAAAGGTAATAGAACAAAGACCACTTTGTACATTTTTAGCTTCTCTGGTCACTTGTATTGTTCTGGATGACAATGCAAGGCCAGCACTAACTATACCCTGTATCTTTTCATATCAGCTGAAATCTTACAACAAAAATAGGTAACATTGGTAAGAGAAGCAATCACTTAAAGGATGAATTGGTTAAATATAGCATCTTGGGAAACAATAATGTTTTCTAAAAAATTGGTGGCTTCATTTTCTGCAGATATATGTTGGGAGGAGATGCTCAAGGCTGGCTTTGTGTTCTTTCCTTTTATAGACTTTTATTTTTAATTTTGTACTTATAAATGTTTTAGAGGAGTGTTTGTGAGCTTCAAGAGGATTACTGCACATTGGTCCCATAGCCTGTCCTTGCTTCCAAGTTCGATTCTTCAAATTAAGGGTGTTTTTGGTAGTGTGCTGCTAGGATCTTTTCTTACTCCCTAAAAAATATGTATGCTACCTTAGGAAGGACTGTGAGTTGCTCTCAGCTTACATTGCACTGATTCTTGTATAACAACAGTTTAAATATATTTCCAATAAAAACACACACACATACGTGTGTGATATTATGATAACAATTTATACACTGAAAAAAGTTAACCAAAATCAAACATAATTTCTCACACATTTGTGCACATGCATGCATGCGTGTGCATGTGTATGTGTGTGTCTTGCTATTTTAGTAAGCTTCTTAGAAGAAATCAGGGTCAAATCACTATGGTCAAATTACCATTTTCCCCAGAAACTTGCAACTCTTTTTCTTAAAATTATTCTTTGCTATGCAGAAATGTTTAACCTTTGAAGCACACATTAGAGGAGTCCATTGTTCATAACATTTTTAATTGAATATTTTCATGTGTGATTTCACCATAGGAAGAAGGGATTGGAATTAAAGAGTTCAGCATCTGATAATATATTTAAAAGACTGAATAATCTTTCTGATTTCCTAGGTCAAGGCCTTTTTTTTTTTGGTCTAGACATTATCATGTGTTGAAGAAAACAAACAGGAATAAAAGAGAGAAGCAAAAATGTGAGAAATTATGTTTCATTTGGTTGAATTTTTTCAGTATTTAAATTGTTATCATAAGTTAACCCCATATCTAGAGCATCTAAACATTATAAGAAATGGTTCATTAGAGCAATAATGACTACTGAAAAATTAATAGTGTTGACTTTGAATGAAAACATTTCCTTCCCAGCATAGATCACTGGATTCTTGCATTATTAAAACCAGCTAAACTAGCATACAGATCCTTAAAGTGTCTGATAAACAATGGGAATATGAATTGATTTGGACTTCTAACCTAGAGCAATGCTTTACATAATTTAGATCTTGTCAGAAGATACTCAGCGTTTTAGCAAATATTGACTTTTGGCCAACAAGTGAAGATCCACACTTCTTTACTTAAGTCTCCTTCTGCTTGGTTTCTCTCCAGGCTGAATGCAAATTTTCACTTTTATCTTTCTTCTGCTATTGTTTTGTTTATTTGAGGTTTTTTTTTCTCCAAAAAAATGAATTGAATAAATTGTCTTCATGAAAATTTTAAAAAAAGAAAACAGAAAATTCTGGGGCAATGCATCTATTCTAAACTGGTGTTTATGGATGATGGATATGGCCTGAGGCAGGAAGCAATGGGAGAATAAATTTAAAAATAAATGAAAATAAAAGATTAAAAGATTTGGATTTGAGTCTTGGCTCTGCTACTTAATTGGCTGTGGGATCTTGTACAAGTAATTAATCTTTAGAGTTCTTTCCGTCCCTAATATTCTGATTCCTCAATATACACTTTGTGTCTAAGTAATTCCCAGTGAAGCTTTAGTTCATGCAGTATGGTTTCTGCCACTATTATTCAGCTGAAACTGTTTTCACCAAGGCTGCCAACCTCATCCTTGTTGTAAATAGTAAACATGCAATGTTATGTTCTTCCTACATACAATGCTTTGTTTTGTATTTCTTTCTTTTTCTTTCTTTCTTTCTTT
>CAUYQU010066869.1:0-48960 GCA_963574635.1 Cheracebus regulus | reverse complement strand
TGTGGCTCCTCTGCCAGGAATCTCCCGGTCTGTGGGCAACAAAAATTCGTCGGAAAGTGCGGCGTCCACTCGTTCTCTGCGCTTTCACTGGGAGCTACATTCCTGAGCTGTTGCTAATCGGCCATCTTGGATCTCTCTCCAAAAGTCCTTTATATTTCTATCTTCCCTCTGAATACAGTCTGTAGAGATTGAAAAATTGCTCATTGTTGTCAGCTGTTTCTTGTTGTCTTCAAAGGCCCTATTTCTGTGTGATAGTTTTTGTAGTGGTTAGAGTTGTGTTCACAGTTTAAATTCTGGTTTTATCTCATATCAGCCATGTGACCTTAAGCCAGTTATTAATATTTAGGTCTGAGCCTCAGTTTTATCATCTACAAATTAAGAATAGTAATAATACCTACTTCATAGAGTTGTGGTGAGAATTCCGTGAGATAGTGTGTATACAGTGGTTAGCATAGTGCCTGACACACGAAGTACAGGAAGTGTTGGAAACTAATATCAGAATTAGTATCTCTATTATCATAATTACTGCCACTATTATATGCCCTCTATCTTACATATCCAAATATTACTACTCCTTTCTTACAGTTCTTGCTTAGCAATTCAAGAGAGGAGGTCTTCTTCCCTGACAGTAGCTGCATGTGGAATTCTTGATGTTTCAGATATTTTAACCAGAATAAGCTAGTTAGGCGTAGGAACACAGGGACATCCAATTTGGCCTTTTGAATTATTGCCTAAGAGAAGTTTTCTATGTGCCTAGGTAACGATGATATTAACATTTGATTTGCATTTGGCTATTTGATCTTATTCAGTGCTCCATCCTACACTGAGCCTACTTAGCACTAAAACCAGATTTTTGTTTTGAAGGTGGAGGAGCAAAGGAAGATTTTGCCAGATGGATGGGTGTGCCATTTAGATTGCAAATTAGCATGCCTTCTTTATTGCTAAACCTGAGGGTTAGATGATACCTGTGTTTAAATCCTTCCTGGTTCAAAGCTGTGGGTGCCTCCATCTGACAAGTTACAAGTTATCACATTGCCAGGATTGAGTTATGGTTCAGCTGGAGGAGGACATGTCTGTTGTGTTTTGCCAGGTGGGCATAGTGTTTTCTGTAACAAGTTCAAAGCATTTGCCAAACAGATGATCAATACCACTTTTTCTTTCACACATTAGGACATTACATCCTACAAATAAAATCTGACTGTGACACAGCTCTTTTAGGGCTTAGAGTCTTCTCAAATGACTGTAAATCCCTGTTCTTACCTTATAAGTGACTTGGGTCAGGGATGTTAGGTAAGGGGGGATCAGAAACAGAGCTAAGACTATGAGGGAGATAACACAGATACAAGGCAAGGATCAGAAGTGAGCTAAGATTAACAAAGGAAAACAGAGCTTGAAGTAGAGCAAGACTGGAACTTGAGCCAACACAATTGGAATCAGTAGTTTAGTAGACATGGGTCTCTGAAAACTGTGGAGAGGTGGTCATAACTCTAGACTTACATACAGTGGCTCACGTTGGAAAAAGTCCATTCATCAAGGCATGTAATCTGACACAGGTAAACCATGATAGCTGGAGACTGAGTGAATGCTCTGTGAATATGTATTTTTATATGTATTACATTTTCTGAACCCCTTACCTATCTCTTCCTTTTGACCATTAGCAAAATAGAAATGTAGAGATGAATAGCTGTTAATGCAGTTTAGTTTGACTCCAGAAGTAGGATATCACTGGATCTGTATCACTACTACCTGGCCCACTGAGGCAGCAGGGATAGGGAATTTATTCAGATTGCGGCATATAGTTCTGCTATATTACACACAGGAAGTGGGTTGTGATGCTTATTTCAAGACACATTGCTTTGGATCCATGAACCACTTATCCCAGTTACCATCGTGCCTCATGCTTCTTGTTTCCCAGGAGCGTTTCTTCAACTGAATAGTTGGAACTGTAAGCCTTGCCAGGTAGGATGATAGATAGATTCACTGGGATTGGTTCCAAGTTGGGTATTGCCCCTACATGAATCATATGGGACTGAGTCTGTCCTCTCCTTGGGCACTCTAGAAACTGGGTGCTGGCTAATAGCCTCTAGGTTCATTACCAGGAGAGTTCCTTAGGATTAACAGGCCTTTTGTTTGCCTGAAATATTCTTCAAACTCTCAGTCTTAAAATTCTAATAACTCTAATAAGACAAAGTACTACTATCATCTCTTTATGAATACTTACCTGATTTCTCTCAGTCTGAAGCAATTATTCCTGCCCAATTACATAGTATACTAGTTGTAACTATTTAGCACATAGGTTTTCTAAATTATATGATAATTGTTTATACATGTTAAAAGATAATTTTCATAAAAAGGTAAAATCATGACTCATACAGATACAAAAATGAACATGTATTAAACATTTTATTTAATTTATGAGGGAAATAAGCAGATGTTTCAGCTGGTTCCAAGAAAAAGGAAAAGGAAAAAATGCACAAATTCATATAGACAAAGGAATGTTGGATTGAATGTACAAATGGAAGCAAACTGATTTTTTTCACACTTTATCTACAATTTGCAGAATTGTTAAGGAGAACTTTAGGCTAAAATCAGACCACTTCGGAGGGGTGTCCTCTAGACAATACATTATTTTCCACTGAAACAAATTTTTTTCTACATCCTCTCCTGTTTTGATCAAAATAGTCTCCAAGAAAAACTATGCTTGATCACAAAATAAGGCTGATCTCATTAGATTGGGTCCAATTATAAGTGCAGTAAGCATTGTTAATTTACCATATAAGCCTTCTTAAGTTTACTTTGCTGGAAGTTTTCATAAAGAATCTCAGATTTAACTTTTAAAATACTTGTTAATTAACTGGACTTGTGTATTTTGTTTGTAGTGTATCTGTTTTCAACGTGATTGGGTTGTTAAATTTTGAGATGTGTGTGTCTGTGCCTTAAATCTCATGCTGTGCAGTAGACGAGGACTTGATAAGACAAGAACTTGAAAGAAACTAAAGTGTTTTCTGACTTTTCTAGAGATATCTGGGCATGTCCATTTCTCTCTAGCTGAAACTCTGTCATCATAAACTGGGAAGTAACTGTTTCAATTTATTACTAAGAAGGGGCAAAAAAGGTTTAGTAACAGTTCTCAAAAAATACCAGACAAGCTGGACATGGTGGCTGTCACCTGTCATTCCAAGGCTGAGGTGGGAGGATCACTTGAGGCCAAGAGTTCGAGACCAGCCTGGGCAACACTGCAAGGCCCTAATCTCTAAGAAAACAAAAATTAAAAAAATAAATTCGTTGGGCAGGATAGTACATGCCTGTAGTCCCAGCTACTCAGGAGGCTGAGATGAGAGGATCACTTGAGCTCTGGAGTTCCACGCTGCGGTGAGCTGTGGTAGCACCACTGCACTCCAGCCTAGGCAGCAGAGAAAGATTCTGTCTCTAAAACAAATTCTTTTAATTAGAAAAAGAAAATAGAAATTACTAGGGCACACTTTGGCATACAGTGAACATTTGGATGTTACTTAATTCTGAAGAAAGACACATTTGGGCTTGAGAATGAGTTTCTAAGAGGATAGGGTGGGATCAGGACTGATCCTGAGCAGCCCTGGGATCAGCACTCTTTTCCCAGGAATTTCCATCTTGATCTTCATTTCCTGAGTCTTGTATCCTGTCTTTTATTCATTTTACAATAAGGAATGCCAACAGTATACTAGGAGCGAGGGATCGCAAACCAGTGTTAAGGAGTTGTAGGGAAATTCTAGGATGCAGCTTTTGCTGGGACAAAAAATATGAAAGAGTCGAGTTTTCCCAGATCTGGGGCCTACCTATGGGGGCTGCTATAGACATCTAGAGGCAGCAGGGATATCTTCAGTCTTTATTGTGTAGCACTGGTTTGTTTATTCAGACTTTCTTTAATCTTATTAATAAAACTCTTCCCTTGAAGACCTTTGAATTCTTGCCTATGAAAAGCATCATAGTTCTTGAAGTCCCATGCTTTTGATTTCTAAACCCATTTTCATTTTAATTTGTTCAACCTGTTCTCCCTGTTTCATTACTCTTGCTTCACAATGTTACAATAAGAATGTATTCCCAATTGTAGTATGAGGCAAGGAGGCATTCCCACAACTTCCTTGAGCAATATCTTAGGCTTAATTGGTAACAGGGACAGAGGTTGGCCCCACATGATAAGAAGGAGCCTGCTTTTTACACATAGAGTGGCCCTTGAGTAGAGCTTCTATCTCATCTTTCCACCAGCATCACTGTGTGAACCAGGCATGCCTGTTCTCTGCAAGTTAAATTTGTTTGTCTTAGTAATAGGGAGGAGTATTATCTCCTAGCCATCTAGAAGTGCAGATGAAGCTGTTCGGTAAAAGCAGAGTTACACGTTTTTTTAAAAAAAAAAAGCTCAACATCACTGATCACTAAAGAAATGCAAATCAAAACCCCAAAGAGATACCATCTCATATCAGTCAGAATGGCTATTACTAAAATGTAAAAAAGAAAAAAAAAACAGATGCTGGCAAGATTGCAGAGAAAAAGGAATGCTTTTACACTGCTGATGGGAGTATAAATTAGTTCAACCATTGTGGAAGACAGTGTGACAATTCCTCAAAGACCTATGGAGAGAAATACCATTTGACCCAGCAATCCCATTACTAGGTATATACCCAAAGGAATATAAATCATTCTGTTATAAAGATACATGCACAGGTATGTTCATTGCAGCACTATTCACAATAGCAAAGGCATGAAATCAACCCAAATGCCCATCAATGTTAGACTGGATAAAGAAAATTTGGTACATAGGCACCATGGAATACTATGCACCCATAAAAGGGAGCAAGATCATGTCCTTTGCAGGAACATGGATGGAGCTGGAAGCCATTATCCTCAGCAAACTAATGCAGGAGCAGAAAACCAAACACCACATGTTCTTACTTATAAGTGGGAGCTGAATGATGAGAATACATGGAGAACAAAAACACACACTGGGGCCTTTCGGAGGTGGGATGGGGTAGGGGGGTGCATTGGGTTGTGAGGGAGGGAGAACACCAGGAAGAATAACTGAACTTAATCCCTAGGTGAGGGGATGACCTGTACAGCAGACCAGCATGGCACACGTTTACCTGTGTAACAACCCTGCACATTCTGCACATGTACTCCTGAACTTGAAAGTTGAAAAACCAATTATTGTAACTTGGAATCCAAGGCACAGTACTGAAATCTGTATTGCGAGTTAGGTACTTGAGTTAATATGGGCAGCTGACTGTGTTGCTCCATAGCATATTCTCCAAAGGAAAGATTTCTACTTAAAAGGTAAATTTCTCCATCCTGTTTCTGGAATTAGAAAACTGAGAACTACTAAAAGAAAACTAAAGTTGACATAGAGGTTTTTCTTTAAATTTTATGAGACTCTTACAAACTAAGTATAGATTCACAAGGAGTTACAAAAATAGCTCAGAGAGGTCCTAGTGCCTTTCACCCAGTTTTCCCCAGTGATTTCATTTGACATAACCATAGCATGTGTGTGCTGTGTTTTATCACACACATTGATTCGTGTAAACACCAATGCAAACAAGATACAGAACTATTCCACCACCACAGAGATCTCCCTTGTGTCACCCCTATAAAGTTACACCCTTCTCAACCACCACCTTTCTTAACTCCTGTCCATCTCTAATCTCTTTTCCATTTCTATAATTTTGTCACATTGAGATTGTTCTATAAATGAAATCATACAGTATGTGACCTTTTGAGATTGATTTTTTTCCCTTGACATAATGCCATTGTATCAGTATTCATTTCTTTTTATTGTTGAGTAGTATTTCATGGTATGAATGTACCACAATTTGTTTGACTTTATCTATTGAAGGGCATATTGGTTATTTCCAGTTTTTTGTTATTATAGACAAAGCTGCTATGGACACTTCATGTGCAGGTTTTTGTATGGATGGAAATTTTTAGTTATCTGGGATAAATGTTCAGGAGTGCAATAAGGATATGGTGAATGTATTTTAGTTTCTTAGGAAAGTGACAGTGTGTATTTGGGCCATACTTTTTATCTACTCTGCCGGGGAGAGAGGTGTATGAAAATCCAGATTTCCCATTTGGCCTTTCAGCAACCCTGAGCGGGGAGGCAGAGCAGGGTACCTCATTGCAGCTTGGCAGGGTGGGAGTTTTGGCTCTCCACTAGGCCTCCATTGATATTGCCCTGTATGGGCTCTCGGCTTCCTATGTGACCTCCAATGACACCTTAGTGGTGGGGGTGGGGTGCTGTTTACCGTTGGAAGGTGGTGAAAGTCCTGCCTTCCCACTTGGAGTTCTCTGATACCAGCCAGGCAGTGGGTGGAGGGGCATCCCTCATGACAGCCAGGTGCAAGTGGAAGTCTAGGTTCCCCACTGGCCTTTGCTGATAAGATGGGGTGGGGCTGCAGTGTTTTCTGTGAGGTTTAGTTGGAGCAGGGTGATTATTGCTAGGCTGCCCCTTCCTTGGTCTTGTAGCTAGATAGAGCCAGGATTTCTCAGAGCTTTTGTGTTCTGTCTGTATCACTGGTGCCTCTGGATTTGCTGGCTTCTTCAGCACCCAGTCCAGGATATATGAAGCCAAAAGCAAACCCAGATAACTCACCACTGTGTCTTTCCTCAGATCTCAAGGTCCCTCCCTGATCTGTCTTCTCTCCACTTTTCAGAGTTTTCTGATGCTTGCTTTCTGTATAATGTCCATGGTTTTTAACTGTACTTAGCAAGGAGAATAGAGAGATGTGTATCTCTTCTATCTTCATCCAGAGCTGGAAGTCTGACAAAGCCCTGTTAAATGGCCATTTTTCCTCTGAAAACATAAATCTGATCCTGTCTTCACCCTTCTAAAGCTGTCTTATAGCACCTAACTATCCAAAGAATACAATTCTAACCCCTTAATGTCGACACTGAACACTCTTCACCATCTTACCACGAGTAATAACAGTCATATCTTCTGCAGCTCCCCACCATGCACACGTACTCGCCAGCTACAAAGAATGTCTCATGCACCATTTCTTCAATGTACCATGCTTTTTCATAGTTCATTATTCTGCACATGCAATTTTCTGATTCCACTTTCTTCTCTTCACTTGGCATGCACTTCACTGTTCTTCAAACCTCATTCTTATATTGTCTGCAGTGAAGCCTTCTGAGATTCTCCTGGAGTTACATGATCAGTGCCCTGGTATCAGCATGAACATATGTCTATAACCTATTTCTTGTTTGAGTTCATCTCTTCTACTAAGCTGTTTGAAGTGGGATTGTCTCTGTCCCATTCGACTGTAAATTCTTCAGGATTAGGGACTGTGCCTGTCTTTTTCATTAATATATCCTTAGCATATAGCACTGTGCCGGGCACATAGTTGGCACTTAACAAATGTTTGTTTATTCATTTATTTTTTGAGACGAAGTCTTGCTCTTTCTCTCAGGCTGGAGTGCAGTGGTGCAATCGCAGCTCATTGCAACCTCTGCCTCCCAGGTTCAAGCGATTCTGCTGCCTCAGCCTCCCGAGTAGCTGGGATTATAGGCACGTGCCAACACGCCTGGCTAATTTTTGGATTATTAGTAGAGACGGGGTTTTGCCATGTTGGCCAGGCTGGTTTTGAACTCCTGACCTCAGGTGATCCATTCGCTTTGGCCTCCCAAAGTGCTGAGATTACAGGCAACAAATGTTTATTAAGCAAGTAAATGAAAGCTTACTTTCAGATACTAGAACAACTAAAAATTGTCCCCAGCTGTGTGACTAGGCTGAGACTACTTCACTTTTGTCATTACATTTATTCCTTATAATTTTTCCTCTAAACATGGAGAAAACATTTCTCCATGCTTCTCTCTTCCTAAGGACTACCAGCTGTCAGGCTGTCTTTTTATATACCTGCTCTCACCACTGGTATCCTAAGGAGATTGACCATTTGAAAGCAGGGCTGCCCTGTTGGTTGACTGATAGGTCTCCAAAGCCCAGTCTTCAGGCCATTATGTACCATCAATCTAGCCTTCAGTAGATTGAAGTTGGAGGGTCTTTGCTAAGCATTCCAGAATTTTGACTTCTATTGAGAAATAAAATCTTTTTCAATACCTTTCATCACCTTGCCTACTATCTTTTGACTGTGTTAGCTAGGAAGAATTTAGTAGTAACTCATAGAGTTCAGCATCTGACATATTTAAGACAATAACTTCTTTCATTTTTATGACACTACCCAAGCCATACATGCATCCCTGTCAATCCCAAATTATTCAACACGTATTACCATAAAGCTTACAATAACTTAGTGGGTTAAGTTGTATGTATGTACACACATACACAGATACACACACAACACACAAGCACATGATATTAAGGATTTTGCAGGTCAAAGATATATTCTATTATACCCACTGATCCTTTTTAAGAATTCTGATCCTTTAACTCCTACATTTTGTTCTCATTTATGATGGTCATTGGTTTCTCTCAGCTGCAGTCAATGTCTGACCCTAATACCGTATATGTTAGTTCCTGCACATACAATAATTGCTCCATTTGCCAAACCTACTTAATACAGCCAGGCACTGTTACACTTTTTATATGCACAAATGTTTGATTCTTACAACGCTCCATAAGGTAGGTGGTGTTACATTCATTTTACAGAGGAGGGAACTGAGGGTTAGTGGAGTAGTAAGCATCTTGGCCAGACTTGGCTCTGACTTCAAGCCCATGTTCTTTTTACTACACAGGCCTAATATGAAATTGAATATTTAAGAGATTGGATAATTACAGTTTATCCTAATATCCCAACTTTTACCCCCTCAATCAAGACTCTGTGTCTTGATTGTATTACCAAAAATTACACTTTTCTCTGTTTAGTAAGACAGAGTGGAAGGAGGGAAGCATGTTCAAAAAATGATGTTTGTGGATGTGATAAAATTTTGGAGTTCTGTTATCCAGTGGCCTGTTCTCATGGCATTTGTCCTCACAGACTTTCTTAAACATTCAGGTCCTTCAGTTCCTTTGGAAAAAACAGGAAAGACACTTGTTGTCATGTCTTAAAGGGCCTAAAACACTACCTGGCTACCCTAACAGTCCTGTGGGTGGTCCTGGAACTTTTTAGCAGTAGGGACTGGTATTTTATGAATAAAATGGCCCCTTTCTCACAAGTGTCTCATACTGAACCATCAAAAGTATTTTTGACAAATTATAAGGCTATCCATGTAAGAACTGAGGATCTATTCCTTTAGCATTTGATTCATAGCTCCTCCCTTCCCTCTTTAGGATTTGAGGAGGTGGTGTATGGGAGGGGTGCCAGACAATTAAAGAAGGTGAGTCAAGAGTGATGAGGTTGTGTGGGTGAGTGAAGGGACTCCCTGAGCCACAATATCCCTCTTTGTCACTCCCCTAAGCAGCAGGAAGCAAAGAGATTGTCCAGCTCACCAACAGGAGTGAGTGAGGAGTAGTTCCAACATTGGTAGGACTGTTCCCACTGCCATCCTGGTCCCTGAACGGGATACATGGCTGGAATTCACAGGAAGGAACTGGGGCAAGGCAAAGTCTGTTTCAGTACTGGCCCTGCTCCCAGCTACTTGGTGCACTGTGAACAACAGCTGTACTACCATGAGGGCATATTCCTAATGCCTTTCTGAGAGTCCCAGCCTCTGGTAGGCATGGTCCCCTGAGAGGCAGGAACACAGCTTCCTGACAAGTGAGCAGGAGTGACTCTTATTCTTGGCTTCTGTCTGTCTGAAATGGAAAGACAGATGTTCCACATTACTGAAGTCTAGACAGCACCTCTGAAGCCCTGGAGATGGTCTCTTCCATTCCTCTGGTGATGTCCACCTACTCCTCAAATGTAGCATCAAGGAACTTCAGCTGCTTCCTTGGCTCAGGTGAATTCCAATTGTATCCTTCCCTTTAGTCCCTCAGAAATAGGCAGCGTAGAAATAATTTCCTTCCTGGGGATATCAGCTCATTCCTCTAGTTTCTTTGCCACTGCTTAAAGGAGTACCATAACCTGGGGTACCTGTGATTATTGAACCTAGAATGGGTCCATCTGGGACAGCAGGTGTCTCCTGTCTCAGGCAAACCAGGACATAAAGTCACCCTACCTAGGTGTATAATAGCCACCTAACTTACTTGTAAGAATTAAATGAACCTACCCCCGGACACAGCGAGGAGTCTAATCAAGAGTTTCATTTAGTGAGCTTTCGCTGGTGACCCTGGTCCTTTGGTGTTCCAAGCCTCTGCACCCTATTTGGGCCTCCGTTCTATTTATTGCCTTTCTTTTCTCTATTCCTTTACCTCTTGTCATTGGCATGTTGCCCTCTTCATTTCTGCCACTAGACCTATGCCCCTGACTGCCTGGCATTAACAGAGGCTTTTACAACTCTGCTTACCCTCTTTTTCTTGATTCTAGGGCTGGTACCAGCCAAGCCCATTATTCTGGGTCCTAACCTGTTTGGTGGAGTTGTTGCTCCACTTCCTTGACCTTGCACGTAGGGCCTGGGCACTCCTAGGAGTTAGGGGCAGGGTGGGGTTAGGGCTGAAACCCATTTGCTTGGACACTCCTATTTTATGTTCTATTAACTTTATTCTTCGGGAGAATACTTCCCTTTCCAGCCCTCTGTAGTTCACCCTTGGGTTCATATAGAAGTATCTCACAATTATCGGTGGAAACATACCCTGAAATCTTCAGGCTAGCGGCTGTCACTTTCAGGGCCACAGAAGTTCCTGCCTAGTGCCCCCCCCACCACCACCTGCCTGACTGCTTGCCTCCAGAAGGGAGAGCAGGAGTGACTGCCACATTGACGTGGTGGGAGCGCGTCGGGGCTGGTGTCTGTGAAGGGCGGGTAGAGTGGGGTCCTGGGGAATCTGGACCCCGATTCCCTGGGGAATCTGGTAGGAAGCCCCAGCCTGAGCCTGTGGTGTGTCTGGGGCCAAGTATTGTCCAACCCCCACCTCTGGGCCCACGGAAAAACTCCTGCGCTCCCAGAAGGCATGAGTACCGAGATTGGTGTCATGCGAGGCCACTGGATGTGAGTTCCAGCCCTCCAGTGTCTCGTGTCGGCCCGTGTCGGAGTCCACGGGTTCTCAGGACAGGAAGCGCTGCAGGGCAGTGCGGGCAGGCAGGCGCGTCACACCGGACAGCGCCACGATTGCTGCTTTCGGTTCCCCAGCGGGTGGCGAGGCAAAAAATGCAGGGCGGAAAGAGGAGCCCCCGCACCTCAGAGCAGTCGGGCTCAGGCCGGGAGGCAAAGCACAGGAGCGCTGTGGTGCCAGCGGCCGGGCTGGGTGGGGATGACCTGCGGGTTTGCGCTAGACCCGACCCCAAGGGCGGTCAGGCGCAAGGGGGCGGGCGCTCCGTGCTCCGGTCGCGGGGCCAGGGCGGGCCGGCCGGCGGGGCATTTAAACCCCGCTGACAGCCAGTCCCGTCCTGGACACGCGCCCAGCTCCGCAGCCTCCTCCGTCGACTCAGCCTTGGGTACCGGTCGGGCAAGATGCGGTCTTCTCTGGCTCCGGGAATCTGGTTCTTCCGCGCCTTCTCCAGGGACAGCTGGTGAGCAGGGCAGGGGAGGGAGGCGCGCCGGGACCTCCCGGGCTCGGCGCTGGCGGCCCCAGAGACCATACCAGTTCTGTCCTGGCATAGCTACGCGTGCGGCCAGCGGGGCTCCTCCAGCCGCGCCCGCCTGGGAGGTTGATAACACTCCCTGCCTAACTCCACCCGCGCTCCCCGAGACCCCGCGACTCTGGCTCTGTGGCACTGGGGAAGAATAGGCTGCCGGGGAGGGTCTCCATCCTTTCCGTTTCCAATCTCCCCTCGGAGCTCACACCCGGGGTGCCTTCCGAGCACCGGACTTTGGTGGTGTTGAGCAGCTGGGGAACCTGGGCTCAAGGCTGAAGACCCAAAGCCAGGGCATGGTAGAGGAAAAGGGTGGCCACTGGGATTTCTGAGTGACCCTCTTGGTCTCCTTTAGCCCTCGAACACCAAGGCCACAACTCAGTGGTCCTGGGAGCTCTTCTCAGGACTTTCAGCCCTGAGACACACACCTGGAAGGGGCACAGCTCTCAGAGCAGAGTGGGGCAGCCCCTCAGCAAAGGGCGAGGGGCTTCATGGTGGTTCTCTTCCTAACCCCAGAGACCACATGTTGGGGTGCATAGTGGAATGGAGGGGCTTCAGCCACTCTTCCTTAAAGGCAGTCAACCTTTGGAGCAGTCTGTTTGGTCTGCACAGCTTTTAAAATACTGTGTTCATTGCCATTATTTACAAATTATAAAATTTAACAAAAATAGCCAGATTCCAGACTTCTCTTAAAAAATAGACGATGTAGGCCAGGCATGGTGGTTCATGCTTGTAATCCTACCACTTCGAAAGGCCAAGATGGGAGAATTGCTTGAGGCCAGGAGTTCGAGACCAGCCTGGCCAACATTGTGAGACACCCCCTCCCCCACCTCGCCCTCTCTAGAAGTAAAAAAGGAAAAAAAGAAATGAAAAATAGATGATGTAGCAATACTGGACCTAAATTTCCAAGTTAAATGAATAGGATTGAGGAGTCCCCTTTAGATAGGGCAGGTACTATTAAGGTAGCCAATTTGTCCTAATTTCAAAACAGTCTTTCATCCCCAACCCTCTCAATCCTGGGCAAAGCAAGACAATTGGCTACCCTACACACTTTTTAATTGTTGAGAGCTCTCATCAATTCTAAACTTCTTCACTCATTTACAGTATTTACCTAGACTTTTTTGAGTTGGAGACTGTTAAAAGATATTTTTCAGAAAAAGATGAAAATCCTGACTCTCACAAAGATATAAAAATGAACACATGTTAAAGATTTTCTTTTACTCATAATAAAGGTCCAGAAGATATTATAGTAGGTTCAAAAGAGAATCTAGAGAGGGGGATTGGGGAATTATTGTTTTATGGGTATGGAGTTTCAGTTTGGGAATATGGAAAAGTCCTGGAAGTGGATGATGGTGACAGCTGAGAGACAATGTGAATATACTTAATGCCACTTAAATGTACACTAAAAATGGTTAGAATGACAAAATTATGTTATGTATATTTTACTACAATTTTAAAAAGAGAATCTAAAGAACATATTCATTTATAGATTAGGAATATTGAAACCAAACTGGTTTTCCACAGGTTGTGAGGGAAGACTACTGAAATAATCTTTGTACGTATATTTTGTATGACTTCTCAGTTACCTACCACTTCAAAGAATTTTAAAATAGCTCAAGGTCAGTTAAAAGCTAGAATCTGATAACCTGGGGGACTATCCTCTAGAAAAGGCATAATTTTCCACAGAAATACATTTTTTTCTATAGTCTCTCCTATTTTGATTTTTTAAAGTTTCTTAGAAAAATTATTCTTGATCACAAAATAAAGCTGGTCTCATTGGATTTGACTGGGTTGTGTATATAGGTACTACAAGAGCGTTAATTTACCATTTTACCATATAGCCCTTGTTAAGTTAATAAACTTTGCTGGAAGTTTTCATAAGGAATCTTATATTAGATTTTTAAAAATCTTTAATTGTTTCTTATCCTTACAGTAAGCTGAGTTAAGAAACTGTCTCCACCAGGTTTTACCTACTGTACTAATATATTTGGACAAAATCCTCTTCTCAGGGCCCCCAAAATATCCTAAACTTTCTGGGCTAGCCAGGGAGTGACCTTCCTTTTGGCCTATAAACCTGGAAACTCAGTAAGCCTGTTTTCTTGGGAGAGTTTTCTTAGTATTGGCTCCATAGAGTGAACCTCAGTTTCTGAAGGAGTCTGGTTGTATCTGATTAAATAGGCATCCTTATCAAATGCAACATCCAGGCAAGGTCTTGGTTGCATAACCAATTTTTCTAATTATGTACTGGTAGAACAAAACAACAACAAAACAGATTCTTACTGAACCTATGCAAGTAACCATACTGCCATGAAAAGCAGTAAGACTCCATAAGCGTTTCTGAATTCTGAGGAGTCAGGTAGGGAGAAAAAGATATTTTTAAGTGTTTCATTTCAGTTTACAAAAACAGAATCTACTAAATTGTTGCAGATTAATTAATACAGCCCAAGAAGAAAAAGAAAGGTCTTCCTTATATATCCAGAAAATAGAACACTATAACAACATCACCAATATTCTGAACATAGAAGACAGTTATCCATCACCAGTTCATGTGTGATTAATTGTGTTCCGCTGAATCTCGGGTTAGCAATCTCAAAAACCCGTCTGCTTTTTGACTAAAGAGTTCTGGAACTCCTGACTCAGTCCACTAGTACATTCTTAATGTTGTCCAAGTGGTACCATCAGAAGCCTATACCCAAGAGCAATTATTTAGTATGATGCTTTTCTGAGACAGGTCTTGGTTGTTAAAGAGAAAAACGCTTGGTCTTCCAGGCCCAGTGACATGCTTACAGTCCTAGCTACTCAAGAGGCTGAGGTGGGAGGATCCCTTGAGCCCAATAGTGTGGAGCTGTAGTGCACCATGATCAAGCCTGTGAATAGCCAGTGCACTTCGGTCTGGGCAACACAGCAAGATCCCATTTCTGAAAAAACAAAAAACTCCCACTCTATTCTGTGAGTTATTTCAGAGCCTTTAAGAAGCATCAGAGTAAAATAAAAACTATCTGATGGTGACAGAGACTTAAAAAGTGCTGATTAACTTATTACCGATAGTTTTCCAGAATGAATGATCTGATGAGAATTCATGACAAGACTAATGTAACTGACAAGGAAATGTGGTTGCCTCTGTGATACGGAAAACAAAAAGATGGTAATCCAAACACAAACAATTCTAGACAATGTCTAAAAGCACATGGCTAATTTCAAAGAACACAACGAACATTACATTAATTAATAGAAATAAACATAATTTTTACAGACAGAAAATCTTAAGATATACAAAAATTTTGAGATACAATTTACATAATATGCCCAGAATATCAACTAAAGATATTCAGTAAGTTTGATATGTCCTAAACATCTGTATTTTAATAAAATGCCATAGGAAAGGCTGATGTACATCTGCAGTTGAAAGCTAGTGGCCTGGAAGATGCTAGATTTAAATTAAGGAAAGTTGCAGCTTGGTAACATTTTTATTTTATTTTATTTTTTTGAGACAGAGTCGTGCTCCGTTACCCAGATTGTAGTGCAGTGGTACAATCATAGCTCACTGTAGCCTCCAACTCCTGGGCTCAAGGGAGCCTCTTTCCTCAGCCTGCTGAGTAGCTGGGACTATAGGCATGCACCAGCACACCTGGCTAAGTTTTAAATTTTTGTAAAGACAGGCTTTCGCTATGTTGCCCAGGCTCCTACTTCATCCTCCCACCTCATCCTCCCAGAGCACGGGATTGCAGCCTCCAGAAACATTTTAAATAATAACTGAATTCGTGACTAGTAACCCATATACTGTTGTCATCAGGGAAGGCACCATCAGGGTGCTGATAAATAGAAACACGTCATGTACAGAGAGGGCATTGAGAAATCTGCAGAACTTCTCATACAGCATATAATTTCTCAAATATTCAGATAAATAATAATATTTTACTAATATAAATTTAACCTAGAGAAGGCTGAGTATCTCTTCTGACTTGACAATTATTTCCAAGCAACTGATCAATATTAACATATTAAATAAATCTAATTATTTCTAGCACCTCTCTTTTTAAAAAAAGAACAAATCTTTATGATTTTCCAGGAGGTCTCCCTCTTTTTTAACTAAATATTCACAAACTCATCATTTTGCCAGCTTTGGCAAAATTTTAACACATTTGATTGCTTATTTTCAGACTTATGGTTTGCGTGTACTATAATCCAAGACAAATCAAGTTTCCTTTCTGTAACCTACAAATTTATCCATTCAGATTTGTTCTTCACTATTCTCTTTCTTATTCTGGAACAACCATCCATTTTTCTTATGTAGATTATTTTTCGTTTTAATAAACAAAAGCATGTGTAAATACAGTGTATACAAAGTCACATACCTCTCTGCCACTATTGCTCCTAGTAGATAGAGTCTCATTCATGTATATTAGTGATATCTTTTAATCCAAGTAACTAACATTTCAGAGGATGGGGAGTAGGGAGGGCGGATCATTATAAAGCATCTAGAACACACCAGCATTCCAGAAGAGCTCAGTAACACACATAACATGACTTTCTCCAGCCTCCAACACTCTTCACTTTCACACTTTTCAAGGTGTCAATGCAGCTACTGTGTTCCCCAACATCTCTGGGATTTAAGACAGACCTGGATTGAAATCCTTTCACCACTGTGAACCTTGACTTTGCTGAGCCCCTGTTTCCTCATCAGTAAAAGTCAGCTGGGTTCTTGAGGATAAATGTGATAAGGAAACATTCTTCACGTCTTGTGGGTGATGGAGGGTACTGAACAGGTATTCTTTTACTTCCTTCCAGATGAGTTTAGGTTTGGATTCCTATCAAACACTAAATGTCATGGAGTTCTTCTGTAGGTACATTATTATGCTGAGCTCTGAGGCCTGCAAAGACAATCAAGACAAGGTTCTACCTTCTTGGAACTGAGAATCAAGCTGGAGAGAGGGTGTGTACACATGGTCAGCAATTTTAGAAGACCCTGCTCTATTCATTGAGTGCAAAGGATGATGTTTCCCATGTGCCGTGTCATTCAGAGGACCATCGAGGGGAATGCAGAAGTCAGTTGGGGTGATTTTGAAGAAAGCTGATGTGTTGAGCATTTAACATATAAAAGGTTAGAGATTATGTGTATACATTGCCTGGCACACAGGAGGCATGGAATACACAGCAGCTTTTACTCTCATTATTAGTGATGATGGCGTTATTATTACAGATACATGTTAACCCAATTTACCTTTCTTGTGCTAAACAAAATATAGGCCAGGGTGGAGACAAAAATAAAGACTTAGAGTCCGAAAATGAGAAATCAAGCCTCTGTCACATTTAACCGCTTTCACATGTCCCCACGGAGGGTATTTAAGAAGTGAAGAAGACAGAGTAGGAAGCTGCAAGTGGATTGGCCCTGGGCCTTGGACTCTCCCTCTGTAAAATGAGGATAATAATAATACTTGTGTCGCACGAGTGTTTTGAGGTTTAAATGAGGTTCTACACGTAAAGTACTTAGCTCAGTGCCAGGCTCATATGAAGCACTGAGTAAACACGAAGGATTGACTATATTCTATTTGCTTTTTCTACTACTCTGTGCCAGGCATTGTTTACTTGTAATTCTTGTGAAACTGCAAGGTGAATGTTAGCTTCCCCATGGAACATATGAATATAATGAGGCACAGAGCAGTTATGTAAGCCTGTCCAGCACCACACAGCTGATACTGAGCTGGAGCTGGAATCAAGATTAGTTTGACTCTTAAGCCTAAGGTCTTTCCGTTGCCTCCCTAATGACAGTGTGGTGTGGGGAAAAGACTACATGGCCATTTGGCCTTGGACAAATCACATAACCTCTCCAAGGCTCAATTTCCTTATCTATAAAATGGAAATAATGATGTGCTTATATCACAGGGTTTTGGTGAAATTAAATGAGAAACTGCTTAAAGCACTTGGCCCAATGTCTAGCATACTTGATATTGGCTAGGTGCTTATAAATTTCTGTAGAGGGAGAGATTCATTTCCATTAGGAGAAGAAGGAAGTCTTTGATTTGGATCTGGGAGTGTTCTAAGCAGAGGTCGCAGAGCTGGCAAAGGCATGGAAGTGGAGACATGACCTCTCCCCTGTCTATGAAGTGGTAACATGTAGCTCCAGCCAGCAGGAACACAGGGCTCCCCTGGATGGGAGCTGTGAGTCATATGGTGCCAGGTATGTGGAGACATACATCCAAGCAAGAGTCAGAGATGGCGGAGTTTCTGCCCAGGAAGATGTTGCTCTCCTCCTGTTAGACTTTCCTTGTCAGGATGGCGATGAACGGCTTGTTGATGTTTCAGAGCCACAGGGCACCCAGAGGTCCCCCAGTCCTGAGCCTGGCTGGTTCCTGCCTTTTGTGCCAGTGTCTGTGTGGGTGTGTCTGGGGACAGCTGGTAGCATGCGAGATGACTGCAGCTGGTGCTTATGGGGCTGGGCCCATTTCCCAGGCCCCTCTGAGGGGGACAGCTCAGAACGTGCAGAAGAAAAGCCTGTGGGAGGAAATACCAGGGTGACCACAGCTGGATGAGCAGGAATGGGCGGGAGGGTGAATTGGGCAGGCAGAAAGAGCAGGAGCTGTGAGCCCCCATGACGCCATTTTCCCCACACCTCGATCTTCCCTTGTGAGCTGGAAAAGGCCATAGCTGAGCTAGGATGGATGGTTCTGCCCTGTGGAGTTAGCTAAGGGCTTTCACTGCCAGATCCTGGTGCCTACCCGGAGGAGGACGCAGGAGAAAGACATTCAAATGCATACCGAGAGAAAACCTGCTGTGTGCCAGATACTTTCACATTCAGGATATCTCATTTAATCTTTATAACACTCTTGTGCAGCAGGAGTTTATGATCTTATTTAAAAGAAGACCAAACTGAGGCTTAGAGGGGTACAACAACTTGCCCAGGGTCACATTAAGTGGCAGAACCAGAAATTAGGACTCAGCCAATTTTGCTGGAAGTCTGCTGTCTGTTTCCCTGTTCTGTGGGCTAGCTCTCTCATGTCTTTCCTGTTGACTGCAAAGAGGTGCATGGTAAAGGCAGCAGAAAGCACTGCTTAAAATGAACTTTGATGGGAAGAGGCTGCTTAGAAAAGGAAATGAGGGCTCCTCTCCCTCCTGGGGAGAACCTGGAGGCTCAGGCCATGATCCCTACTTCGGCCCCCCATAAGGGCCACGTGAGTCCCTAGAGCTCCCATCCCCCACCCCTCGTGATAACAGCTTCTTCCCCAGCTGCTTTTTGGGCTTCCTTCTCCACCCTGCTGTTTCCTCTTTCCCTCTCTACAGTGGCCTGGTGTGCACCTCACTGGCCTCGGGTGGGGCTGTCTGACTCAGGCCCTGTGGGCTGATCTAGAAGGTAGCAGCAGAGTTTTGAAATAATCTGTATGATTGGCCAAGGCCTTGTTTTTTCCAGTCAAGCTTCTGTACCAACCGAGAGCTGGGGTCGGGGTTGACAGTCCTGAAGTAACAGCAGAATTGAGGACAAACACCAGGGGTAGAGTCCCTGAAGCCCAGGACCCCCTATCTGATTGCCACTAAGTTGGTGTGTGAAGGGGTGGGGCTGGGGGCAGTGTCACTGCTCTCCTGCTGGCTTCTGGCTCCGGGCTTGTCCCCTGGACCCTTCCTGCTCAGGAGAAGGAAGGCCATCCTCCTACCCCTCTAAACAGGACTGTAGCTCTGCCATCATCAACACGCTTCCATCAGTGCTATTTACACAACCTTTCTTCAGAAGCGACACTGACTTAAAACCTGTTGGCCACCTCGTCTGGGCCCCACCAGCTCTCCCGCCCTCCCAGTTTTTCTGGCTGCTGATCGGAGCCCTTGCTGCTGCGTGAAGCCTTTCTTCATTCTGCCTGAGCATTCAGGGTCCTCTACTCAACATTTTTCTCAAAGCAAAACAATCTAGCCTGTATTTTTCCCTTTCCTAAAACAGAGTGCCATCTGAGCCACCAATCTCTTCTCAACCTCCTGAGTGTTCCTCGTGGCTTCTGGCTAATGGTTCCCTTCTCTGGGAAGGCTCTCGAGGCCGAGCCCTGAGTCAACTGAGTCTCTCTGAGCACGCGCCCACGTCCCAGCTGCGGAAAGGACCACAAACAGAGTGTTCTGTGGGGGACCGGCTGCTGCCCGAGGAGAGCTTTGGGCCTCCCAGAGAGGGCCTTGTCCTGTCTTGTGTGCTGAAGGCCTGGCTCAGGGCTCTGCTCCTATGGTATCTGTTCCTGGCTGGCCTTTTCCTAGCAGGGTATCTCCCAGTGCTGGTGGAGGGCTTGGTTGGGGGAGGGGGGCCCTAGCTTGGTTCTTATTGTGCCCAGCCCCCTATCCTTTTCAGATCTGCTGAGTCTCAGAACAGGCACATCTGAGAAGAGGCCACTAAGTCCATTTTCTCAGGGCAAGTGCCAAGGTCACCTACAGCCACAGCCAGCCCAGCCTGGGACTCGGGAATGACTAGAGAGCCCCCAGGGAAAGGGGGCTGTTTCTGACATCTCCTGGGGGCGGCGTCCCTCTGCTGGGCTGTTTCTTGGTTTTTGCTGTTCCAGTGGTGGTGCAGTTGGTCCTCTAGGGGTTTTGTTTGTTTGTTTCTAATCTGTTGCTGCTTAGGGACACACTCTTTATTGATTTTACCCCAGACGCATTCCTAGTGCAAAGTCTCAACAAGGTCAATAAAGCTATTATCGCACTCCTTCGAAAGAGTGAGTTGGACTGTCAGCTAATAGGAGATAGCTAGTCGACCTCTCATCTAACTTGGTTATTCAGTAACCAGTATCCAGTGGGGGTAGGTGGGACTCTGAGAAGTGCTACCTCTTGCTAACAAAGTCTTAGAGGGTCACAGGACAGCCGCCCAATCTGAAGCAGCCAGGGGCCTTCCTGTCCGTCCTTTGGTCCTTGGCCTATTTGCCTAGCTGGCCCAGCCCCTAGGCCACCATCCTCCCTGTCACAGCCACCCTGGGGCCAGCTAGGCAAGGCTTGGCTGTGCATATTTTGTGCCCTGCTTCTCTTCTGGGACCTCTTGATTCACGAGGAAAGAGCTGGTGAGAGGAGAAGTGAAACCTGCGTGTTCTAAACTTGAAAGGAGTGCGTCAGCTGCCTTCCTGAAGCTAATGTGAGCTTGGCAGCCTTGGCCTCCATCTAGCCCAGCCCTTAACCTGACTGAAGTTCCCAGTCTCTTGTGAACCATGACAACTTTCTCTTAGAACACCCGACAATGGGGAGTGGATAGAGCACCAGACTTGGAGGGGGCCCAGCTCCAACTGTGCCATGCCCACCAAGTGGCGTGACTTTAAGTTCATCCCTCCATCTCTCTGGAGGCCAGGAAGGAAGTCCCAGAAGAGGCCAGGGCCAGGCCTAGTGTCACACAACACAGCTGAGGACCCCTTGTACACCCAGAACTCATGACTCTCCTGCTATCTTGGGTGTCAGGTTTTCTACTGGCAGCATCATGGGGGATCCCAGATGGTGGATTTCTGGGAGTTGGGGTGAAAGCTGGCAGGGACATCAGGCCACTGCTTGGAGGAGGGCAGGGCTGGAATCTTGGAACCTAGCAGGTCAGGATGCAAGTAGGGACCCCTGCTGACCTTCCTGTCTGCCCACAGGAGCAGGTGGGAGGGCCCCGGGGCTGGAGTCTCCCCGATGTCCCACTGTAGGCTCCCCAAGAAGCCCTAGAGCCCACCATAGGCAAGGCCAGGGCTCTAGGAGCTTCAGGGGATCCTTATGTTCATTAGACCCCCCCTCCCCCCCGCCGCTATGCACAGCGGGAGGTGGGGAGGAGCGGGGCAGACTGACAGCCACATCTCTACCTTCCAGGTAAATCCAGGGCCTGGAACCTCCACTTCCCAGAGGAGTCTGGTTCAGCCTCTGACCCCACTCAGCTCCCCTAACAGAGCAGTGTGGGCTGCCTTCACCCCTCCAGCCCTTCTTCCTTGTCTGAAGATTGGAAACACACTAGCTGTCATCTAAGTGCCCACTGGGCATCAGGAACAATTTCAGACCTGTTAGATGCATCTCACTCACCTGACAGTAGTTCTGAGAAAGGTGATAGATTCTGCTTTTCTGATGAGCACAAAGATGTAAGGAATTAAACCAGCTCTTGCCCAATTTCTAAGTCCTTGCTCTTTTCTCTTATGGACAACTCCCTGACATCACCACTTAGGGTCCCCTATGATGCTGCCATGTGCCCAGGAGTGGCTGGCAGGATGAAAAAGGCCCAGGGAACTGGCCCTGTGCCTCAGTGAGGAAGCCTGTCTGTGCTTCCCACCAAAACCTATAGGGCACAGCCCTGGGTCTTCACTGCTTAGGGTGGTGAGGGTTCAGAGCTGCCGACCTGGAAACTCCTACTCTCTTCAGTGGCTTCCATCACCTCCAGAGATAGCCTAAATGCCACAGGTTGGCAGCTGAGGCCCTGCGCCATGCCACCTGAGGCCCCAGCCCTTCCCAGCCACCTCTGCTCCTCTGCTTGGCTCAGTTTCACCCTCCAGATATCCCGATTGATGCAGAGTTCCCCAAACAGGTAGTGTCATTTCACGCCTCCGTGCCTTCGTGCATGCTGCTTCCTCTCCCTGGCAGTCCTTCCTGCCCCAGCTCTGGTTGGCTTGGCCTCATCTTGCTTGTTTTTGAAGCCTCAGCTCCAGGAATCCTGACTGTTCCCTCCTGCTGGCTCAGGGTCCCTCCACAGAATCCCTGTGTCATCTAGGACTCTCTCCTACAGCGCCATCACACCAGGTCTGTCTCCCATTGACCTGTGCGCCCAGGCAGGTGGAGATCCTGCTTACAGCTTCTCTTGTTAGTACTGGATAGTGGCATGGTGCCTGGTGCAGGATGGGCACAGGGATGCGTGGGAGAGCAGCCTCGTTTCTGCCCAAGGGAATGGGGATGTTAGAAATGGGCACAGCTCCTCCTACTGAGGTTGTTGGGGGCAGGACTCCAGATAAAAGGGCCATGGAGCAGATAAGGAAGAGCACTTGGGGCCATAGGCAGGGGAGTCAGGGAGGGCAGGCTGGGGATGCGGTGTGGTTGGGGGAGTGGGGTGGGAGGAGAAGGGGTGCTGGCAGCTGACTGTGCCTTTGGGCCCTCATTGGCTCTGACCAGCCCTGGAATGGTTCAGCGTGACTGTGGAATAGCCTGGCTTCCTAGTGAACAGCAGGACTATGTAGCCAGCAAGGGCTTCACCGCCAAGCCTGTGATGGAAGAACAGTCATAGCTGGGGCCCCAGTGGGACCTCAGGTCCCCAGGGATTTTTCAGACACTGAAAAGATCTGATTTGACACCATGGCCAGTGGCCGAACATCTTGGCAAAGGCCCTTGCACATACATGTGGTCATGAAGTCTGGTTCTGCTGACCGGGAAGTCTTACAGGCAGTATAACCGGGGACCTGGGGACTAGGAGAGATTCATGCTGTGTTCTCTTATCTTGAGGGACAGGTGAAGTTGATACCGGCAGCCATGTGCAACTGATGAGGAAAACAGAGGCAAAAAAAGAGGGTTAAGAACTCACGGGAATTTATACACGCAATTAGTGAGAGGCACCACACAAAGCTCCCCGCCTCTCCCTGAACCAGGCGCGGCCCAGGCAGGGCCCAGTGGGTGATATCTGTAGGGCTGCAGGATTCCTCCATCCATTGCTTTTTGCAGAAGCCAGCTGGGAACCCTCTTCAAAGTCTCTGAGAGGATTTCCCTCAAATTCTAGAAGTCCCTGAACTAAGAGTCATGAGCCATATGGCAATAGGTAGAACCTGGAAAACACTGCTGCCACAAGCTTGCCATGTCAGTCACTGTGACAGGCACTTGGAGTAGCCCCAGCTTCCCTGGACAACTTGAGTCCCTAGAGGACCTCTGTGACCTGCCCATGAGCCTTTGGGAGGCCGAGAGGCCAGGATGTGGAGCCGCCCGCAATCCAGACTATACTGTTGCACCTTCATGCCAGAGGGGATGGAAAGGCACTGAAAGCATTTAAGCAGAGCTGTGGAGGGGCATGAGCAACTTCATTTTCTCAAGAAGACAGACTGTGGGGACCCAGATAGGAAGCTCGATCCAGGGGCAAAGTGAGAGGGAGCCTCGGAGCCGAAGCCCAATTCAGGCTTTGCTGAAATGCCCCTTTATTTCCCAAGTAGTAGTGGGTTTTGCTTCATGCCGCGTTTGGGGGAACTGGGTTTGGGGTGTGGAAGGGGATTCCTAGGTAGAGGGAGCATCCAGTGTCCTGCTCTTGGGCTCTTGGGGCCAGGACAGAAAGGGTTCAGGAGTCCTCCCACCCTTTTTCCTGACCCTTCTCCATGAAATCTTCACTGGTGTTAGGACTTGGCTAACGCCGGGCCCCTTCTGGGCTGGGGCTCCACTCTGAGGCCGATTTTCCATGCATGTCCTGGCTCTTGGCTGTGGCGAGGACGCAGACAGTGACTCAGCAGGGCTCTGGGGCCCTTCCCCAGGCCTCAGGAGAGGGGAGTGGCTGGGGTGCAGTGGAAACGCTGAGTGCCACCCAGCTGAACTATTCTTTCCATCCGGGCCAGGGCATGGGATGATATGTAAGGGGTGGGAGAGGGCACATGTGTGTGAGCCACAGGTGGAAAGAATGGGCTCTGTCCAGTGGGATGGACGGACTGGGACTGGGACTCGGGAGACGGCTTGGGTCTGTCACCAGCTATCCCACTGCCATCTCCTTTCCAACTACAGCCTAGCTAAACGAGGTGCTGTGTCTGCGCTGTTCTAAGCTTCAGAGGAGTGTCAACTTCACTTGAAAAACAGACCCTTCTCCTGACTCAGTCTCCCTCCTACCCCCATCATTTCAGACATGTGAAAATGATTCGAACTCCCCGCCCCCACCTCTGCCGTACAGGCACACACACATGCGCTCTGACCTCAGGGAGGTGGTCGAAAAGCAGAGGTGCTGCTGGCTGCTCAGAGCAGGTGGAGGCGCTTCCCATGGGCTGGAGCCGAGCAGGTTCCAATAGAGGCCTCAGGAGTTGGGGCAGGGAGACAGGTCCCCCTGAGCACCCTCTGGCCCCTGGGCATTTTTTCCCAGCCTCCCCCTGGCCTCTGCACCAAGAAAGAAAGAGTTGGTGGTGCTCAGAGAGGGCACGGGTGGGGGATGCCAGCCCAGAACTTCCAGCCGGGGCCAACTTCCCGCTAACGCAGATGCCGTCCCTTCCTGCAGGTTCCGAGGCTTCATCCTCCTGCTGACCTTCCTCATTTACACCTGCTATCACATGTCCAGGAAGCCCATCAGTATCGTGAAGGTGAGGCTAGGCTGGCAGCAGGGAGGAGTGCAGAAGCACATATCGTAACCGTCCTTACCCTTACGGTGGCCACCAAGGCTGCATCTTCATCTGGCAGGCTCCCACTCTCAGCAACTCTCTTCCCCAGGGGCTCCTTTTCACTTTATTCCACAAGACAGTTGTGTTGGTGGCTGCGGATAGAATAAGAGTGCAGAGCCCCTGGGCTATGTGGATGCGCTCATGGATCTGATGTGGCCACTTTCCCCTGCAGCCAGTTCCTGCAGGAGGAGGTGCCAGCAGGGGGGAACATGGAATCTGGTAGGAGGCAGTGTCGCCGGTGTGATTGGGGCAGGTGGTTGCTTGCTCCCCTCTGGGTCGACCCCTGACCTCTGCGTCCCATTACCTCTCCAGAGCCGCCTGCACCAGAACTGCTCGGAGCAGATCAAACCCATCAACAATACTCACAGTCTCAATGACACCATGTGGTGCAGCTGGGCCCCATTTGGTAAGAACAGGGCAACTTGCTCTTCCCACTTCCCATTTCCCTCTTCCTTGAGAAGGGGCTGTCTCTGGAGGGCTTCCTGCAGGGGCAGCCACGCAGTCAGCTTTCTGTTTCTCCTGTCTACTTTCAGACAAGGACAACTACAAGGAGTTACTGGGGGCCGTGGACAATGCCTTCCTCGTGGCCTATGCCATTGGCATGTTCATCAGGTAAGGACAGAGGCCAAGCCTGTGACCAAGAGGAGGACAATTTAGAGCTGCTGCCTCCCCTTGTGGAACCTGGGAGCAGCTGGGTTGACGCAAGCTCCCACCAGGGAGCGATGGCTCCCCCGTGTGGGAATGAGACCAGGACTGCTGCACATACAGTCTGCCCACAGCCATCCTCCCTGCCTTACCGCAGCCGTGGAGACTGCTCCTTTGCCTGGTAGACTCCCACTGGTAGCAGCTCTTTTGCTTGGAAAGGTTTTTCTGGATGCTGCTTCTGAGTCTATTCACTCAGATATCAGAGTTGGTGGGTGTGGACTGGGACCCTTTAAGGATGGCCCTGCATGCACCTATAGCTGAGAGAATCCCCATCTGCTGTGTCCAAAGCAGCACGGCAAGTGTGCTGTTCCTTGCCAGGAATCCAAGATCAATAAGGCTACACACTGCTCCAAAGAGCTCACAGGCTAATGGGGGCAATGGATGCATCAGCAGCTGGTGCCAAAACTGGCAGCTCCATGACTATGGTGGCCATCCAGGGTTCTGGGAGCTCCGAGGTCATCACTCAGCCCAAGCTGAGCTAGAGCAGAGGGGTCAGGGAAGGCTTCTTGGATGAGATGATGCGTGACCTGATGCAGGGGACTTGGGCGCAGTGGTAGAGATGGAGACCTGAGCAGAAGGAATAGCACGAGCAAGTAGGGCAAACGTGAAGAAGCAGCATGACCTGTGGGAGGAGCTGTGGGAGGAGCTGCGGGCAGGCGTACATAAGGGAGTCACAATTTAAGGAAGGTAGCAGCAGGGCTGAGGGCTGAGGTCATTTGCACATGAGGTCCATGGGCAGAGATGCATGGAAGAGTTTTCGCCGGGCGTCCCGTCCAGATGGGCATTTCTGAGAGCTCTCTCTAAGAGTGATGCTGAGGGGGATGAGACTGGTCACACAGAGGGACCAATTTGACAACAGCCCAAGCTGTCGAGCTTACGTTACTACAGTAGTGATCGAGGTGGAAAGAGGCGATGTGCTGGAGAGCCAGCTAAGAGGTAGCCTGGTGAGTCTTGGAGACTGAAGGTGAGGGGTGGGGAGGAGAGGCTAGAGGTTGAGGGAGCTCTGAGCCTGGCTCCAGTGGCCAAGGGGTGGCATTCACTCATGAGGGTGACAAGTCGATGAAGGCATCAGGGCAGTTGGTGGGAGGAGGAAGAGGAATTCAGCTTTAGAGCACTAGGTTTCAAATGCCCCAGGGGCATCTGAGTAAGGATGTCCAGGAGGCATCTGGCTGTGACTGTGAAGCTCTGTAAGACGGATCAGGCCTGAGGATATGCATGTGGGGTCATGTAGCCTATGGGTGGTTGTGAAAATCGTAAAAGTGATGGAAAAGAGGGCTCTGAGAGGAAAATACATGACGGGGAGGGGCTGGCCAACTGGGAGGAAGATGGGCACGCTAAATCTGCAGAGCATGGCCAGGTGTCACAGAAGCAGTGGGGGACAGAGGTTGGCCCCGTCACATGACAACACGGAGGTCATTGGTGGAACCTTGGCCAGAGCCACTCCCTAGCGTGGTGGGGGCAGAAACACGGTAGGGTGTTGAGGTGGACACAGAGGAGGTTAACTGCAGATCCAAATTTCTCCTCCCCAGTGGAGTGTTTGGGGAGCGGCTTCCACTCCGTTACTACCTCTCAGCCGGAATGCTGCTCAGTGGCCTTTTCACTTCGCTCTTTGGCCTGGGATATTTCTGGGACATCCACGTACTCTGGTACTTTGTGGTCATCCAGGTATGAGTCTCCATCTTGAACTTGGGCCTGTGTTCCCGTCTCGGGAAGGACCTGGGAGACCACAGCGGATGGAGGCCTGGGCTCCTGGCTCCCTGTCTGGCGCTCTCTATTACACTGCCCTGCGTTCCACCTCCCAGCCTCGCTGCCCCCACATTTACTCACTCAGAGAGCTGGCCTTGACCACCACGCTGTGGTCACTTCCGACGCACGAGAGGCTTGGTCTCTGCTTGGATAATCTTGAGTGAGAGAAGCCAGCTCATGGCATTGGGGTGTGTGTGGTGTGTGTGAGGGTAGGGCAAGGTCTGTAGTGTGCGGTGGGCTCCTCAGCCCAGGGCGGTCAGAGCAGGGAGCCGGCTGCACAGCCCAGGCCTGTTCCCAGCCTCCCTCCCTCTCCCTGCAGGTCTGTAATGGACTCGTCCAGACCACGGGCTGGCCTTCTGTGGTGACCTGCGTCGGCAACTGGTTCGGGAAGGGGAAGTGAGTGTGACAAGGGAGGAGGAGCGGGAAGGATCTGGAGGGCTGGGGGTCGGGAGCTGGTCACTGTGGCCTCTGATGTCATTTCAGAGGGAAGGGTCAGAAAACCGCCTCCGTGTTGCTGTTCTGCACATGCTGAGAAGTGGCTGAAAGCAGTGCTGATTTTCTCATTGATGAGGCTTTAACCCATAGAGCAGGCAACTTTAGTTATATTTTTTTCTAATAATGAATTTCTATTTTGAACGAAGACAAAAAGAAGTCTGTAAAACTTTTATTTTCTTCCACTTGAATTGGCTTGTGTGAAAAACAAAGTTGTTTCGGAGCAGGGATTCTCACCCTTGGCTCTACTAACCTTCTACTGACCTTCTGGGCCCCCTTGTTTGGTGACTGTCCTGCCACTGCAGGCTGTTCAGTGGTAGCCTTCCTGGCATCTGCTCACTGGATGCCATAGCACACCCCGAGCTGTGACCATCAAAAAACTCTAGCTGTTACCAGATGTCCCTTAGGGGTAGGATTGCCCCTGGTTGAGGACAGTGCTTTAGAGTGAAATCGTGGGACAAAAGAGAAGAATGAGAGCCGGGTCCCCATACCCTCAGTATGGCTAGAGCTCCCATCAGCGCTCACTCAGGGAGCTGGGCAGGAGGATCGAGACCCCAGGCCCTGCAGCCACCTGCTTGACACCACCCAAGGTCTCCCACTCCTTGCTGACTCGGGGCTTCAGTGCTCAGTCTTTGGTGACTTAGGGAAGCTGTAGTCAGCCCAGCTTTAGAGCTTGGCTGGGGCAGTTGCTATGAACAATGTGCTTTGCTTTTTACTTTTTCTACCCTCTTCCCTTCCCTGCCTACCTTCCAGGCGGGGGCTCATCATGGGCATCTGGAATTCCCACACATCTGTGGGGAACATCCTGGGCTCCCTGATTGCTGGCATCTGGGTGAACGGGCAGTGGGGACTGTCATTTGTTGTGCCTGGCATCATTACCGCCACCATGGGTGTCATCACCTTCCTCTTCCTCATTGAACGTGAGTGGGTCCCTTGCTCCTCACAGATCCCACCAGTGAGCCTAGAAGTTCTCGGTTTTTGGGAGAAGGCAGCTGGATCTACTGGAAAGATTGCTGGTCACAGAGTGGGAGGACCAGCTGTGTGACTTTGTACAATCTCTCAGAGCCTTTTTCTCATTTGTAAAATAATAATAGTAATAATAATGTCTATTTCATAAGATTTCTGCAGGCTTAAATGAGACACCATAGTTAAAATGCCTTGCGCGTAGGAGATGCTTGGCAAGCATTGGTTGAATCTGAGAGGTGTGAGCAGGGAAGGTGGAGTTGCAGGGACATTCTTACAGTGACCAGGCCTTGTGGGCTAGCCAGGCCAGGTATGAGAGCTGCTCTGTAGCTAAGAGTACTAAAGTCCAAGAGGCAGTAGTGATGCCGCTGGTTGTTCAGAAAGCCGGGCCTAGAAAGCTGTCTCCTGAGCCCCAGGCCCCCTCCCTCCTGCTGGGACACACACTGGCCACTTTAGGAGTTGGAGATGGGGCCAGCTCCCGGGATGGCTTAGACTCAGTGCAAGGTGAGGGCCTGGCAATCACCTTGGGATTAGGGGTGGGGGACAGACTGGGACGCTTCTTAAAAGGTGATTTTTTTTTTCCAGACCCAGAAGATGTGGACTGCACCCCTCCTCAACACCATGTGAGTGTGAGCCCTCCCAGCCCCATCCCTGAACTCCAACTCCATCCAGAGGGCTGGGCCCAGAGAGGCCTGGGGAGCTAGAGCAGGGAGTTCTGGCCCTCACTGACCTCACAGACCCAGTGCTAGGCTGGTGGTTTGGCCCTACAGCCTGATGGGTCTGGCAGGTTACTCCACCCGAGAGGAACATGTGCCTCCCCATCCTGGGAGCCCCTGTCTCCTGCCAGGGCTGCGCTGCCAGCTGGTGGGAGGTGGCACATGGAGGCGGCACATGGACGCACCTATAGCAGGGCTCATCTCTGCTCAGGGTGAGCCAGCTGAGAACCAGGACAACCCTGAGGACCCTGGGAACAGTCCCTACTCTATCAGGGAGAACAGCCTTGAGACTGTGGCCAAATGCTCCAAAGAGCCAAGCGAAGAGCCTGCTGCCATCAGCTTCTTTGGGGCACTCCGGATCCCAGTAAGTTTGTAGAATGAAGGAAAGAGAGGGGCTCTCTAGATTTTTCTGTTGGCGATGAGGAGATGGGGTGCTTGGGCTATTTTTCTAGAACTTCTTTATAGGGTTGGTGTAAGTTGGGCATCCTGCTTGGGGAGGGCGGTGTGGGGGACTTGTCTTGAAACGACCTTGCACAGTGGCCACGTTGCTTTTGTTGGGACTGGATGTATTGGAGGATGCCTTGTGTGGCAGGTGATGGAAAGTGCTGGAGTGGTGCTGAGCACCCCTTGGGGCTGCCACGGAGCCCAGGACCTCTGGACCCCTTGCCATGTGCCCTCTGTTACGCTCCGCAGGGTGTGGTCGAGTTCTCTCTGTGTCTGCTGTTTGCCAAGCTGGTCAGTTACACCTTCCTCTACTGGCTGCCCCTCTACATCTTCAATGTGGGTAAGTTCGAGAGGAGAAGGGGAATGAAGGGGTCTCCGAGGAGGCCAAGACCACCTCTAGTGGGAGATGAAGCCCCTCGTGGTGATGCCTGTGATTCCAGTATATAGTCAGGATTCCTGCCGAACCTCTTCTAGAGTGAAAGGGGATTGATTTAGTTCTTTATTTAAGTGAAAGCTAAACCCTGCACACTACCGCCTAGACCCTGACTCCAGCCACCTTCTCTCCCTTGGAACTGAGCTGGGGATTAGGAACTCAGAACTCTGTTCTGCAATTCTTGCTATCTCCTCTAGCCCTTAGTGTAGGAGAAACCCTCTCCAGGCTGCTTGGCTCATAGGAGGTAGGGTTGGGAGGTGCCAGGAAAGGTCTGCCTGCTGGATATCTCCCCCAGTCCAAGGGAGAGGCTTGGTGAGCGACCCCACTCCTTGTAGCCTGGTGGTGAACATGGTACATTTCTCCCAGTGGGACTTCATGGGATGGAAGCCCTTGTCGCTGCGTCTGCTGGGCTGCACTGGTGTTCTGCCTTGTCTCATGGACCTACTCCCTCCTGCCCCTTGCCCAGGGATGTACAGATGAGATCACTTGAAAAAGGATATGTCTGTCCATCTGGCCTGGATCTCTGCTTTTCCATAGGTCAGGCTGCTCTACCAGGGAGCAGCCCACCTCGCCCTGCCCAGCCCCCAGGAGCCTCCAAGTACCACCAGGGCTGAGGACCTGTCACTCAGAACTGCTCCCCTCCCTCCCAGCCCTGGGGAGGATCACCGCCTTGCCACACATCATACTTGCTCTGAACAGGATACTGTAGGAATTAGTCACAGCCAAGTCTCAAGCTGTAGCTTGTCCCGCAGCTCTGTCGGGGCCTCTCTCTGTGATAGTGTGGAGCATTAGGGCAGCTTCGTGGACACTGTGACTCTTTGTTTTGTGGCCTTGGTGCTGACTTCAGAGTGTGAGACAACCTTGAGGGTGGAGCTACAGTCCCAGCTTCTGGACATTCCTTTTTTAAATGTGGAGCCGAGGTCTGTGACCTGAGGCCCCTGTTTCCCTGCAAGTGTCCTTCCTGGCTCTGTGTCTGTAAATGGGAAGAGCTCCTAGTGCTGCTAGGGCCAGAGTGAAGCAGAGAAAGGACTGGGGTGAGCCTCAAGTTGCGCTCCAAGGGAAAGGTGGTCATGGGACAGGGTGCTCAGGGGCCGGGTCCCAGGGCTTGCCGGGGAGGGCTTGTTTTGAGAGGAGAAGGTCATCTTGCAGGGAAAGAGGGCAATATGGGACGGGACCAGGAGGGCGTCTGCCCAAAGTGCCGCACTCCCACCCTGTGGCCCTGGCCAACCTGCTCCACAGGTCCTCAGCTCTTCCTCGGAAAAGGGGGCAGCGGCCTGGATGACGCTGTGCAGGGCTTCTAGCTGTGACACTCCAGGATGTTTGTCCTGGACCTCAGGTCTGACCACCTACCTGTGTTTTCCACAGCTCACTTTAGTGCCAAGGAGGCTGGGGACCTGTCTACACTCTTCGATGCTGGTGGCATCATAGGTGAGGCCCTGCCCTGCTCTGCCAGCAGGCTCCCTTCCCCTCTTTTCTTGTCGGGTGCAGGAATAACGGACAGGTCCGATGGGCTATGACTTGGGTAGGTAGCGTCAGAGAAAAAATGGCTCCTGGGTTTATTCTCAGTTCTGCTCCTGCATGGCTGGGTGGGCCTAAGAAAGATGCCCTTTTGTTTCGGCCCCGGTAGTGATGGACACTACAGGAAGGGGAGGGCTGCGGAAAAAGCAGCTCTGCTGGCTCTTGCTGACAGGCCCTGGCCAGCGCTGGGGCTCAGCTGGGGTGCCAGGCAAGGGGATGGCGTGGTCCTATTTGGGAGGCAGTGTGTGAGTGGGTATGTGTTCCAGGCGGCATCATGGCAGGGCTCATCTCTGACTACACCAGTGGCAGGGCCACCACTTGCTGCGTCATGCTCATCTTGGCTGCCCCCATGGTGCGTATAACCTCAAGGATAAAGTGTGAGTGCATGTGAGCAGGAGACCGTGTGGGCCTCTGACCTGCGTGCACGCCCATGCGTTAACACACATGGCTGTCTCTGTGTACATGTGCACCTGCATCCCTGTGCACACACGGGGGAGGAGAAGCAAGGGTCAGCAGAGGCACCTTGGAAAAAGATCCAGACTGCAGACTTTAGAGGGGGATTCATGACTGTTTGGCCTTGGTGGAGAAGGAGACCACCTCCTAAGCTTCCTGATCAAGGGAAGAAGAACCTGAGGTTGAATCTGAGAGAATACTGGAGAAAGGGGGATGGTGGAGCACCACGTTTTAGACTGTCCATCCCTGGGACATGTACAGACCAGAGAAGTCTGTATATGTGAGGGAAAAGGAAGAAGATGCCCTCCGGGGTTCCAGGGCAGGAGAAGTTTGTTCCAGACTGCAGGGCTCCAGGCTGGCGAGGGGATTCTGGGTGACTCTGCCTCCTCCCTCTTCTCTCTCAGATGTTCCTGTACAACCACATTGGCCAGGACGGGATTACCAGCTCCATAGGTGAGGAGGAGGTTGCCAGTCCTACCAGGCCATGGAAAAGGCACCACCCTGGGGGCCCCATGAGGCTGGCCTACATGGGGGCACCAGCGGGTGGAGCTGATGGGAGGGCTGAAGGCCCGAGGGTGCTCCTGCCTTGGGGTGGGGGCTGCGGGTGGCACCTCCCTCTGACTGGGCTGTCTCTGCGTCCCAGTGATGCTGATCGTCTGTGGGGGCCTGGTCAACGGCCCATATGCACTCATCACCACTGCTGTCTCTGCTGACCTGGTAAGTGGGGCTACCTCCTGAGGGCCAGGGACAACCCGAGGGGCTTGGTCAGGGCCACCATCTCCAGGTCTATTTTTTTCTCTCCCATCCTGCAGAGGAGAGATCCTAAAAGTCCTTCAGAATGCACCATGGGCCCCTGTCCTCAAGCCCAAACCCCAGTCACCAGCTTCCTTGAGTCAGCCCCTCCCCTGTCCTGCTTCCCTTGGTGCAACTGCTCAGCTGGGCCCCTCCCCCCCCACTCTGCTGTCTCTCCCCAGGGGACTCATAAGAGCCTGAAAGGCAACGCCAAGGCCCTGTCCACGGTCACGGCCATCATCGATGGCACCGGCTCCATAGGTCTGTGACTCTAGCTCTGTTGTGGGCAGGCCCCTGGGCATAATGCCCTCTGGTGGGCAGGGGAGGTACAGGACCCCCTGCTCATGAGGCTGTGCTCTGTTCAGGTGCGGCTCTGGGGCCTCTGCTGGCTGGGCTCATCTCCCCCACGGGCTGGAACAATGTCTTCTACATGCTCATCTCTGCCGACGTCCTAGCCTGCTTGGTAAGAATCTTGGGGTACACAGATATGCATTGGGGGATGCTCTGTCCTGCCAGGCTGGAACCCTGGAGGTCCAAAGCACTGGCGACTAGGGGTTCTGGGACAATGAGAGCAGCTGTCCTCTGCTCAGAGCACTCTCCCTCCCCTGGGTGACCACTTGCCAAATGGGAGTATGTCCCTCCCTTCTCCACTGCCAATCCGCGGGTCACCTGGTGCTGGGCAGTGCTCAGTGCTAATGGTGCCCTCCCTTCCCTCTGTGCCTTGTGCTCCACAGCTCCTCTGCCGGTTAGTGTACAAAGAGATCTTGGCCTGGAAGGTGTCCCTGAGCAGAGGCAGCGGGTGAGTCCTCCAGGGAGCTGAAGCTGCCCGTCCGCCAGCCTTACTTCTCATGGGAATCAGCCCAGTGCTCAGCATCTCCAAACGCAGGCTGAGGCTCGTCCAGCCCGGACCTGAGGAGCACTGAGCCAGTCCCTGGGTGGCCCCTGCTTGGCTAACCTGTCCTCTGTTGTCCCCGTGTGTCTCCATAGCTCTAGTATGGTCCTAACCCACCAGCGATAGTATTTTCCTCAAGTCCCATGACTTTTGTGAGTATTTGAGTCTGTGACTCGAGTGCCATTTGAATGGGGGCTGCATGCAAATCCCCTGTCCCGCAGTATATTCTCTTTTTTCTTTCTCCAGCTTTCTCTTTTTTCTTGTGGGCCAGCTGTACAGACTTTCAACCTCAGCAGAGCATGGTGCTTGGGAAGTGTTTTCCAAGGGGCCTGAGTGCCACAGAGGTTGGCAGCCTCTTCCCTGAGGGACAGTGTTAGAACTTTGGACATGCCCTCTGGGAACAGAGGAGGCAGAGATAGGGAAACCAGTTTCCCTCTGAACTAAGACTGAGGTGTAGGTGCCTCCTGAAGTTCAGAAACCAAGGTCATCTGGCCCCTCTGCCTGGCATGCAGGAAAAAAGCAACTACCAATCAAAGCCTCTGAAACAAATGTGAATCAAGCATGGGTGGCTGGCCTGGTGTGCTCTCTGCCTATTGTCTGGTGGTGGTGAATGTGGTGGTGGCACCGGTAGGTTAGTGGCTGAGGCTGCACGGTCCTGGTGGTCTGATGGTTGGGCGACCCTCTCCTACTGGCCATCCTGAGCAGGAGCCTTGTGCTACCAAGGAGGCCGCTAACGAGCTGGCCGGAGCTGTGGACCTGGGCTGGATGGCAAATGTGAGGAGGAACACCCTGGGTCATGGTAACCAGCCTGTA
Organism: Cheracebus regulus; assembly: GCA_963574635.1. Taxonomy (NCBI): domain Eukaryota; kingdom Metazoa; phylum Chordata; class Mammalia; order Primates; family Pitheciidae; genus Cheracebus; species Cheracebus regulus. Next base: position 14,107 of record CAUYQU010066869.1, on the reverse strand, counting down.
TCTGGGGACGCAGTTCCACTTAAGGAAGAAAAAGTAAGAGCAGGAAGACACAATGCAGGAAGCATTCAGAGCACCCGTCCTGCCCTGCCCTGGAAGAGGGGAGCAGGGGACTAGACTGCTAGACTCAGAGTTCCTGTGCCTGTGCTCATCGGAGCCAGGCCTGAGGGTAGGGGGGGAAGAAGAGCACCAGAGAGGGAGAAGGAGTGTTTAGTGAGCAACTGCTCGGTGCCTGGCTTTAGATGTGTGAGCTTGCCTCACAGCAGCCTTTCACTGGAGATGAGAGACAGCGGCTCAGAGCTCAGGCACAGCCTAACACTCAACCTGGGCCTGGGGTTGTTTGCTTTTCACTGGACTGCCACTGCTGCCCCAGGCTGGTCCTTCTCTGCAGGAGGCCCGTCTGTAGGGTGTGCAGTGATTTATCAGAGCAGACAGAGCACTGGGCTTGGAGTCCAAATGTCCCTGGACAGTGCTGCCTTCTCCACTCACTCCATGAGACTTTGGGCGTAGCACCCAGATTCTCTGAATTGCCACATCTTTATATATGAATGGGGATGCTTATCTCTGAATACCTGGCGAAACTGATCTGAGGCTGAGATAAGGTGGGGTATGTGATGTTGCTTTGTAAAGCCGTCAAATGTGGCATGAACATTGTAAGGTTTTAAGTATTAATCTGGCTTGCTATTTCCTGCCTGAGAGGTGAAAAGGAGACCTAATTACAGAGAATTGAGATGAAAGGCACTTATGAAAGGACCTTAGGAACCTGCCTTTCCTCTCCCTGCTGGGCAGGAGCTTATGAAGTCACCTCACTTTCTCTTCCGTCCCCTCTCTCCTCTTCATGCAGGTATAAAGAAATATGAGGCCCCAATTGGAAGAGCAGCATGGAAGGTCCCAGTTGGGTCCCCAGTGTGCTCCCCATGGACAAGACCACCGAAACTTCCACAAGGAGGGGAGGCAAACCCTCTTTATTGAACGGCCAGCCCAGCCCAGACCCACGGCCTAAGGACACAGACGTTCTCCATGGAAAGGGGACTGCCAGGCAGGAGGAAACAGAAGATTCAAGGGCCTGAGCTCTGGAAGCTGCAAGCAAAATGGATGACACTGGGGCTGAGTTATGTCTCCCATTTTGATAGGGAAGGATATGCTCAGACTCTTGCTTGTTCAGATTCCAAGACAGAAGGCTCTACAAGGTCAAGGCCTGGAAAATGTGTGACTCTCCTTCCCATGTTAATTTTTAATCTCTGTAATCCACCTGTATCTATAGGTGGGCATCTCACTCCCTAGAAGGAGCCCCGCCTTTCTTTGTCCCTCTATCCATGAAACAGTCTTCTCTGTGCATTTCCCCAAGCTGGGCCCTCTTCTACCCTCCATTTGGGCCTGTTGATAACTCCATCACCCACCCATCATGCTGTTCCTCCAGGGCCAGCACTCAGGTGAGGCAAGGGAGCTGCCTTGGCACATAACTTGAGGGGGCACCCCTTCTTGGGCACGTGCTGGCCCTGAGTGCCTCCCTTGCCTCCCTGGCCCCAGCATGTTGGACATGACGGATCCTGGCCCCAGAATGTCCTCAGTGGAAGGTGACTGGGGGCCAGTGCTGTTGGGAGAGTAGAAAGAGGGCTGGCATGACTAAAAATTTCAGTGTGTGTATTAAGCATTTTGAGAATGAAATGCTGAGGAGTGCCTACTGTGTGCCAGCTCTGCTGTAGGAATGGAGTAGACAATGGACACAAAAAGGACTTACACCCTGAGCACAGGTGCCAACGGTGCCAAGACTGGCAAGATGTGAGGGCACCACATGGATCATTCGGGCAGCTGCTGCAGGTGCAGTCGCTTGGCGCCATCTGCCGCCCTCCTTTTCCACTTTTCGACATCCTCCTTCCACCCCAAGTCCTGGATCACTTGTCTTCTGGCTAGCTCTTGGCATCTCCATCTGACCCTAAAGCTGCCCATCGGCACCAATACAGATTCCCTTTCACCTGCATGCCTGTGCGCATCCTTGTGGCGGCCTGGCTCAGCAGTGAGCGGGGCTCACGTGAGTAGGGTGATGAAGTGGTGTCCCAGGACCACCAGGTGGGTAGGTTAAAGCTGACGACAGTGGGCATTCCAGAAGGGGATGCTCATGACACTGACGATGTGTCAGGCAAACCGGGAGCTTAGAGCGCCACACAAGATACAAGCGGTGCATTTCCTGGGACATTGTGGGCTGGTGTATTAGCCAGAATCACACCCTTCCACGCTAAAGCAGGCTGCACAAGTGCCGACGGCAACAAACAGGGAAGGCTCCTCCTGCCTGCAGTCACCTCAGCTCTGAGCGTGTGAGTCAGCCAGGGACCTCCAAGTCCTCAGAGCCCACAGGGGCAGAAGTTATACTCTGTGGCCTTATGTTCAGCATTCAGGAAAGCTGCTCTTTAACATTACTTAGGAGGGAGCAGCTTCAGGAGAAGCTGTGTTGCTTATGCTTCCATTAGCCACTAGATGGTGGCCCAATCCCATCCTAGAGCCCAGGGTGGGCTGTGGTTCCATCCTGCTTCCTGGAAGAGAGATAGGAGCAGGAGTCTCTTAACTTTTCAGACTTTCAGCTTGCTTTCTGCTTCAGAGGGCAGGGGAAGAGGCATGGGTCTCTCAAGCTTGTCTCTTCCCAGCTGCCCTGCCTGCTAACTTTAAGCCTGTTTTGTCATCAGGAAAATGGTGACATGACCTACCTCATAGGATTGGTATGAAGGGAGACAAACATACTTTGCACACCCCTGCCCTTGGAGAACTTGTCTAGTTAGGGGATAAATAGGAGAATACACAGAGACAGCGACTCCAGGTGAGAGCTGTGCTGTTCATTAAGCCTAGCCATGAAGGGCGATTCCAGGGGCAACAGGAAGAGTCCTTCTTCCATATGAAGGCAGCATTCTCAGGACTTGGATAATTCATTTGATAAGGTAGTGAGGGGTAGTGGAAGAGGGAGGACACTAACATGAATACGGATCCAACTCCTATGATGTTAGGCCTTACAGACTGAAAACTGAACAAGTGGCATTGGCTCCTAACAGCAGGTAAGCTTGGCACTAGACACATGCAGAAGGCATCGTGGGAGCTCAGTCTGGCCTCAGAAATGAGGACGGAGGCTGTGGGTAGGGAGTTGGGAAAAATACCAAAGGTTGGGTGAACCCTAGCCCTGAGATCTGCCTGTCTGCACCTATATCCCAGGTCCCAAGTTCCCAGCCCCATTTGGGCAGCTCTGGGCATGGCCTGTTCACCAGAGGCCTGGTACCTGCCTTCGCCCTGGGCCTCAGCACTCACACAGGCTAATGTAGGAGCATCACGTTAATTAGTTATTCATTTAATTTAACTTCACATTTGGTCTCAGTTAAGCTTAAAATGTTCTTCCTTATAGATGCTACAATAGCACTTGTAATTAAAAAGCAATAACTCTGCGTTTCTTCCTTAGATCCACTGGGAGGCTGGGTGAGTGTGTGTGGGGTGGCTGGGGGAGGAGGAGGAGACAAGAGGCAAGAGGCAAAGAAAAGAAAGGGAAAGAAGCTCTTGGTCGGTCCTAGCACCACTAAGACTGAGGCCGGCAGGAGGAACTCAACACATCCTGGGTGTCTGAGTGGGGGTAGAATTGCTGCTGGGAATCCTAAGAAGCAACAAAGGAGCAGACCTCCTACTTAAAGGTGTGGGAGTGGAGGATGGCAGATGGGGGTGGAGGGAGGCCATGCTTAGAGTTGGAGAAGGGGCCCTATATTCTGTGGTAGGTACAGTGTGCACCACAAGATGTCCACATCCTAATTTCCAGAACCAGTGAATGTTACCTTCCATGGCAAATGAGATTTTGCATATGTGACTAAGGATCTTGAGATGGGAAGACTGATTATGGTGGGCCTAGTGGAACTGCAGGGCTCCATATGAATCACACAGGGCTCCGTATGAATCACAGAGGTGTCGGGGATTGGCAGATGCTACTCTGCTGGCCTTGAGGACTGAGGAAGGGTCCACCAGCCAGTGGGAGGGGGCAGCCTCTAGAAGGTAGAAAAGGCAAGGAAATGGGTTCTCCAGAATCGCCAAAGCCTTTCCTTTACCCCCTGAAACTCATTTCTGGTTTCTGACCTCCAGAGCTATAAACGTGAATTGTTTGAAACCAGTAAGTCTATGGCAACTTGTTACAACAGCAATAGGAGATTGATAATATTCCCAGTGTAAAACTGGGGCATGACTAATTTAAAGGCAGGAAGAAAATCACAGGCAAACAAAAGAAATTCCCCAAAGCTTAAAACAAGTGAAGGGGCTGGCCTGTAGCACTTAGGCACAGCATAAGGGCTACTGTGTGACCACCTCAACCAAGAGTTCTCCAAGGGCAGAACTTGGGCCAGATGTACAGGCTGTATCATCCCCAGCATGATATGATGAAAACCATTAAAAACACACTTTCTCATTCTGTCTGTGGCAGTGAGCCTGATTTTGATCCCAGCACTCATTTCTTTGGTGGCAGGAAACTGAGAAAGAGGGTGGGGGGTAAGGACTCAGAATTTTTTTTTTTTTTTTTTGCATTAACAGTCATCACCAATAATCTGCTAGAGGTGGAGATCAAGTAGAAAACAAAACAAAACATTCCTGGTGTGTGGCTCTGATTTTGCCATTGGTACCTCTGAAAACCAGCCCAAGTCTCTACATTCCAGCTGGATGGTGCTTATAAGAGAGGTTGCAGTGTTCTTGAAACTTGAAAACCTAGTCTACTAGTTGTTCAGCTGTTTAGTATCTCTGAGCAAGGGGAAAACCAAAGTCTAACAGCAGAGACCGGACAGAAACACAGGGCTAATGGGGTGACGCTATCTCTGAGGCCTGCGTGCCTGTTCATGGCTTTCTCCCAGACTCCACAATTCCTAAGATTCTGGTTTTTCCACCAGGCTCAGCGCTTTTCCTTGCTATTTCTGTCAAATGGATTTGCACTGCCTGCCCTTGCCACTCCTTTTCCTTTGTGTTCATCTTATGGAGCAACGCCCTAAAACAGAAAGTAGTCAGGCTCTTAGACTCTAGAGCAAACTGCCTGACTTCAGATCCTGACTCCTGTTTATCCTACCAGCCTATGCCTGTTCCCCATCTGTGAAATGGGGATACTAAGAGTACCTACTTCATTGGGCCAATATGAGGAAGACATAATACTTACAACACACTTAGAAAAATGCCTAGCACATGTTTGCTAAATGTAATAAAAATTATAATTTTGACATGCGGAACCCTAGACTTATTTCCAAGTATTGGGATGGAAATAGAGATTAAAGGTTGAACTTTATGAACTATAAAATCTCTTCCGATCCCGAGTTCTTATGCTCCTATGAGGATAATCAACACTTTTCCAGATTTGTTTCCATCCGGTTCTGATTCTCACATCTGGAAATTCATTTCTGTGTAACAGCTAGATACTTAAAGGTTTAAGCAAAGGAATTATGATCAAATATTTCTATTTGTACTATAAATGATCATTAGAATCCTTTAATAAAACTCTTACCTTTTTGGATATGTGTTAGGAAAATGTCAGGTACAAATAGCTAAGAAATAGTTTAACCAATGTAAAAATAAGGAGTTGCTTGAAAGCCAAAAGTGATCTTTAAACTATTTGAGAAATGAGATGTCAGGAATCTTGATGTCAAGTTTGAGTCGCACTTCTAATTAACTGTGAAACTTTTTAAATCCCTTGTCCTCTCTGCCTGTTTCTCATCTGTAAAATAATCGCAGCAGGTTTCTCTACACGTTGAGCAAAAAATAAACCAGAAACACTTCAACTGCAACGACCATGAAATAGAGTTGATACAAAAGTTTCTGTTAAATAACAGAACAAGAAATGGATTGCTTTATGTTAGAATAAAAACATTTAAAAATAAATTGGATGCCCTCCTTCTGGGAGGGAGTGAGGAAGACAGTCTAGACACCTCACAGCCTAGTTCTCTGATGGGCTTACTCCACCAGTACTAGTCCTTTCCACCCTCCAGGCACATGATAAATGCTGAATGAACGGCAGGATGCATGAAGGAATGGCTGTGCACTCCCTAGTGCCTGGACATTGGTATGGTAATTCTGATGCAGTTTTACATTAAATTTACATTGTACACAAAGAATATTAGCTTTACTTCCATTTTTATAAGTGAAAAATCTAAGGAACTTATCAAAAAATTACCTATTGTGATCTCCATTGTGGGATAGGGTGGTATCCTGCTAATTCAGCTTTTGTCAGGATACAATTTTAAGAAGCTATGAAATGACCTGTTTTCTTATATAGAAACCCAGATTTACTCTCCTTCTTCACCTTCTAAACAGTGGGGATCCCCAGTCTGCCACAGGATCCCCTCTGGATAGGGAACAGTATAGGCAGGAACATGCTTTAAGGCCACTGATCAAAGAATGGTTCTGGAACACTGAGATGACTTCTGTCTGTATTTAAGGAATGACCTCTGAGCCCTGTCTCCAAGAAGGCGACGAGCATACAGGGTGCCATACCAGAAATTGACTCTAGGGTTGTCCCATGACAAACTCTCAGTGAAATTCTTTTTGAGCCCTCTCAGCCTTCTACTTCTGATCCCAACCCCTCAGGGTTTTTTTTGCATAACTGCTTTGAGTATGCAGGTAGAAAGAAATCTATCATTCATTTCACCACAGCTGGTAATTATAGACTCTGGGTCTGCAGACGGTAGGCAAGCTGAAATAAACTTTGCACAAAGTATATTTTTTTGCCTAAAGCCAGTCCTTAATATATAAGCCTGTCATTTACATCACACAAAAGGAAAAAAAATTAGAAAACAGTAGTATTAAGGATAGAATTTAGTTTCCAACCTTAATACACTTTCCTCCATGTAAATAGTCACCCAAAACCTCATAGTTATTACGCATTGATCTAATAGTTGAGTAACCTTTGCGGGGAATAAAAAAGATGGATTCATGGTCAGGAACCTATAATAGTTTTCCCAGAGTTACTTTCTCAGCAAGGCTCTCAGAAGAAGGTAACAATTGGCAGCCCGGGTCTGTTAGGAGCCAAGCTTCCACTTGGGCTGGATGGAGACTCACAGAGAAGCGCAATAGCATGAGGGCCCCAGCTTGTCTCACTTTCCTCAATACGGATGCATTCTTTTTCTTTCCCTCAATCTGCTTAGAAGATGTTTCTTCTTTTCTTACCAGTGTGCTCTAGGCCAGATTAGGAAACTATTTCCTTTGAAGCTTTCTGTACAAAGCCTTATCTGCAAAGTTTTTCCAAAATAAGTAAGATAAAGGAGATTGTTCAACATAGGGATAACTATACCTGGCCCTCACCAGCCCACGATTCTCAATGATTACCTGTTCTCTCCTCTTGGAATTTAGAGCTTAGTTGCCTCTGGGGTGGCAGGACTAGGTACCTTCTCTACCGTGAAAACAGGATCGAGGAGAGAAAGTGAAGGAGCAGTGGCCTTAACTTACCTCAGGCTCGCAATCAGAGTTTCACGAAGCCTAGTGTATTTCTTTCCGAGACAAGCCCTGGGGGCTACCACACCTGGGTTTGTGAGCTGGCTATTAGGTGAAGCTTCAGTTTTTTCTACTTTATAAAGTGGGGATGATAAAAATAAGACTGCTGTAAAAATTAAATAAACCTCAAAGAAATTAGTGTGCTACTGTCATAGAGCATGTACTCCATCAGTGTTCTCTTTCCAACGTGTTTTCTTGGTTCTTAATTTTAAGACAGAAGACTTTTTCAAATGGCTCTAGAGAGTCAGGATCAGACTTCCAAAGTGGAACCTGACCAGAGCCCCTCCATTTAATGAAAATTTCACTTGGTCTGGGAGATCAGACAGGTATACAGTTATATCTAATGTTGAGAATATACCTTCCTCACTAGCTTTGGAGAAAGGGCTACAAAGATGAAAAGAGAAGACCCCCAAAAATGAACTCATGGTAATTAAATAAGGCACACAGAGCCCACCATATCATGAAAGAAAAAAACCCTACAGATATACGGCAAGACAAAAAACAAAAACAAACAAAAGAAAAATATATTTCCACACCCTTCCTCTAATCCCAAGGAAACCTAAAGATACTTGATTCAAAAAGCTGTGGCCAAAAGTTCAATGTGAAAGTCAGCCCTTTAGCTATTATTTATTGCTTTATTAGAGCAGAGGGAAGTGATACTCATTGCCTTTATAGAGCTCTGCAGAAATATATGCATAGAGTGGTCAATGACGAACATTTGAGCAAGTCTTCCAAATTCACATTAAAATAACGTTTTGAATTTGAATGTCTCTCCTTTGCAAATGACTGCAACCTCATAATGAAGAATTTTATATATTATCAAAAAGAACCAGAAGCCAATGTGGTCTTTTCCCCAAAATCCACTTACTAAGGACTTGGCTGGAAATCCACTCTAAGCAGATCATCGTTACTATTTCCCTTTCAAAACAGTCGGAAATCCTAAGGTACGGGTACTAAGAAGATAGCAATATCCTTCGTAAACTGGTAAGAATCTAGCCCCACAGAGACAATTTGGCAATTCAGTTTCTGGAAGCCAGGACTCAAGAGATTTGTCTTAGTGATGGACGGATACTCCTCTAATCTTAAGGCATGAGGGCTGTCAAAACAAGGCGCTGAATAGTGCCTTTCTGCTCATCAATGTCATCACAATGAAGAAGAGAACAGGTTTTCATTTTCCTGAAGAGTGTTCACTAGGAGCGCAGTGGTTTGGCATAGATGGGCTCCAGAACATGATGGATTAAAACCAAGAAGAGGCCTCCAAGGAAGATGGCGCTAAGGAAAGCCAGCAGGACATAGCGGCCAATGAAAAAGTCATCCACAATCTGGAGAAAGAAAACATTGAAATGAAATTACTACCACTTAGGCACTCTGGATGGGTTAATCTGAACTCTGTGGTGAATGGGCCAAGAGTTTGTTCATGTTTGTAACTCCCAGTAACATCCTGCCCTGAGTCTCCTCTGCATATGGATAAAAAAGAATCTTTTCCTCAACTCCCTGAGCAGGAGACACAGGTCAAGAAGGGATTAATGAGGTACAGGGAACAAATCGCTCAATTTAGGAGGTTGGTAAACACTTTGAAGTCCCTGGATGAATTATATTCTGAAATTCACTAACTTAAAGAGTTAATGAGAAGCTTTTGCTTGGTCCTAGAAAGGCTCATTTTTGTTGTTGTTAAAACACATTTTATTACAAAGAATTTTAAACATACATAAAAATACAATTGTATAATAACCCCCCATATCTAGGACCCAATCCCCAAAATCATCAATCCATTGTCATTTCAGGAGGGTTCATTTTCAAAATTAAAGGTAATTCTTTAAAGCTATCAGCAGAAGAGTCCCATGCCAAGGGGCAGGGAAAATGGCCATTTACCTGAGATACTAAAACACTAAGAGGATAGGTAACTTGCCCCAAATGAGACCGTGGACTGCTTGGCCTTACACTTGAGGCCCCAAAAATGTTGGTCTTTGCTGACAAAAACCTATAACTGGTGTTGGCTCTACCCACGTGTCCACTGTCCCCTGGCAGAGCTCCACTCTCCCTAGATCCAAATCGTGGTGCTTAAATTTGGGCAGGAAAAAGCAATTTAATCTACAGACCTATTAGAGCAGTAACACAAACCAGGTGGCTGACTGACTTCACAGAAGCTTTGAAATCCCAGTACCTAGGAGAGAATCCAAAACACCTGAAAGGCAATTGTGGCAGACAGAATAATGGCCCAAAGATAGCCACATTCTAATCTCCAGAAATTGTGAATATGTTAGATTACATGTTAAAGGAGAATTAAGATTGCCAATCAGCTGTCCTTAAAATAGGATTAGCCTAGATTATCCAATCCAGGTGGACCCAGTGTAATCACAAAGCTCCTTCGGAGCTGAATAGGGAGGTGGAAGAGAGGGCAGAGCAAGAGAGGTGAGGACCGAAGTGGTCAGTGAGGTGTGATGTCGCTGGCTCTGAAGATGAAGGAAGGGGGCCGTGAGCCAAGGAATATGAGCAGCCTCTAGAAGCTAGAAAGGATAAGGAAATGGATTCTCCCCTAGAACCTCCAGAAAGAATGCAGCTCTGCCAACCCCTTGCTTTTGGCCCAGTGAGACTGACTTCGGACTCTAACCTACAGAACTGTAAGATATAAATCTGTGTTGTAAGCCCTAAATTCACAGTAATTTGTTACAGTAGCAATAGAAAACTAATACAGCGGCCATATGCAAAGCACCTATTAGACCCGAACCCTGGTAGGATCACTGAGATCCAAAGACACCTCAGCTGCTCCAGAGGTTACCCCAACAGTAACTTACAACAAAGGTCAGTTTGATAAAACAGCTTTAACATAACTTTGACCTTGGCTCCAGTACTGAACAAGTCTCTTGCGGGCCACATGTTTGCTCGTACAACACGTTTCACTTTTTAATTTGCCAATTAGCAGGCCTTGGGTGCAGAAGGCCCAGGCCATGTATTATTGATACAGCACTGAGCCAGGCTGCTGCAGAGGCCAGCTCTCAAAACCTGAAAATGAGAACTCCAATTCTGCTGGCCATGCTGACAAACGTATTTTGCTCAAACCCCATTCTTCTCTCCTGGGTCTGAAACTCATATGGCAAAGAATCGAGGGATTGGTTTTAAAAATGTGTTTGCTCTCTGCCCTTCTCCCAGTGTTTACATCTGCAGCATCCAGAAATGTGGCAGCCTATATCACTCTCCCCCTTAAAAGACAAGGAAAGTGAGGTGGGAATTTACCCCTGGCTCACACATGTGGTACTCACACCTCCAGAGTGTTTTCCATATGCTGACAACAAACTGGCGTCCTTGGAAACAATTTCCTAAGTGTGTTTGGTAAGTACTATTTCCCTTGGAATTTTCAGAACTAATTCCCTTCCTCTTTCCATGGTTAATCCTAGAGTGTCGATTTGAGTTAAAAAGTTATGTGTATAACCTTGTGTACTGTTGTTGGCTAGTGTCAAAATGCTAACCCATGAGCTCTCTGGGACAGCCCTGGATATTCTATTAAGTTCCCAACAATGAAGATTTTGGAGACGGACCTCAGCTTGAATCCTTGCTCTGCCTTCTTGGCCAAGTTACCTTAACCTCTTACAGACTCAGAATTCTTATTATAAAATGGGGATAATAATGGCACCTATGTCATACTACTTAGGGCTGTCCTGAGGTTTAAATGAGACAGTGCAAACAAGGTGTTTGGCCCAGGACATGGCACATAGAAATCCCTTAAAGAATGTTAGCTATTTTCATGATCATTACTTAAAACATTGAAATGAAGGTTGAGAGGAACGCTGTGAGGAGTAATGGGACAGAAGAGGTCAATGCCACTGCCAAGATCCCATGGGTCTGAGACCAGCCATGCATGGTAAAGCCAGAGCCCCAAATCAGGAATGAACCACAACTCCAGAGAAGGACTATGAGAGAGATGATCAAAATTCATTTAAAGACGTGGATGCTGGCAGGTATGGTCCCAGGCATGAAGACCAAAGAACTCCCAGAAAACTGTTAGGAAAATTCTAGCACATGCAGTTGGAAAAGTATGTCCCTCAGCACCCTCAGGGCACTGCATCAATTTCAGCCCAGGATCTGAGGTGAGGAGCCCAGGCTGCCAGGAATGGGAACACTGCCATCTCAAGTGCAGGCCTATGATTATCCCTACTTCATTTTCTCTTTCTCAGCCCCCATGGTATGAGGTGGCTTTCTAACAGGCTGTTTTCGACTTGATGCAAACTGGAGATGGGACCTAATCAGGCAAATAACTGCCTGGTGGGGTTGCAGGAGGAATTCAGAGTAAGATTCTTTTCCTCAGTGAAGGGGCAGAGAAACTTAAAACTCCCTCTGAACTTTCCCCATCATTGGTTGAACTTTACAATTCTGACATCTCAGGCAACCCGATGTCAGGGAACATCGAGGGCAGAGAGGACATGCAGACCAAGAGGAATAAGAGTTACAGCTCAGGAGGCAAAACGAAACCAACAGCTTTACCTTAATTTCCACCTCCGGGGCTGGGAATTCATCAGCTCGTGGGAAAAGCAACAGAACTGATGTGATGATCACAGCACCAAAGAATAAAAAAGTGACAGAGAACCTGGGGTCAAAAAGACAAATTATTAAAAGCACTGTTTACAGTTTCTTCTCTGATCAGTTAGGTCTGGACAGTCTCTTTCCTGGGGCCAATATTCTATGTTTCAGTCCCTTAACAATGCCCAGAGATCTGCTGTCCACAACCTCTTTATCCCAAAGTCCTGCTTCCTAGACAGGCACCAGCTGGGTTTCCCATTTCCTAAGAATGAAAATTTGTAGCTTTTATTTTTACTTCTGCCCAAAGGCATAATCAAGAAAAACCAAAGCATCCCCTTTCCCTTTCCACTTCTGTTGTTTTTAGAACAGAATACTCTGAAAATTCTACAACTCTCTGCTTCATGCTAACATTACCTTGCCAGGGGCAACTCCACAGTGTTTTCAGAGTTGGTTTATGGCCTAACCCTGTTCTGAAGGCAATACCTGACAAAGAAAGCAGGCCCAACTCATCAAATGCTGCTTTAGTTTTCCTGGGTCCATGGCTAGAGCCTTGGGGACTAGACCAAGCATCTGCCATAAATCTGAACAATTCAGAAACACACACATGTACAACCTAGAGAAGTTCAATAAGCAGTGAAAGCAGAATTTCTTATCAGCTGTTGTGTCTCCCCATCTCCTCCACAGTTAGAACTCCAGAACCCCACTTCCTTCTCCTCCCATCTCTGCTTCAGAGCATGAACAACACAGTTCGTGCTTATAAAAAGAGGTTAAAATGCAACTCATTCAAACTGCCAGTAATTACAAACTGATCTCTTAAATTCTGAATGTTTAATGAGCATCAGCAATTTTGCCTCTAATTGCTTTACCTAGGACTCCCAGCTGAAAAGAATGCCTTACCTCGCTGCCCTGGAGGCTCTGGACAGCAGCACACATAGCAGCAGCACTGACACCCAGAGCAGGGCTAAGATGAAGACGCCCGCACCGACTCCGAGCACAGTGCCAGTCATCCCGCGGGGTGGCAGCGGCGGCTCCCTACCCTGCACGCTGCACGATCAAGTGTCCTCAGTGCTCCAGTGCCGTCTTCCTGCCACACACTCCCATGAAGGCATTCAGAGAAAGCCTAAACTCATTACAGGGAATTTTTTGATGATCAGTGTGTTAGGAGGATTACTCAGTACAGGTCATTAATTTTCCAAAATGTCCAGTCCCAGAGTCCCTTAATGGAAACTAGACATTTAGAACCCAAAGCCTTTCTCTTTGGCGGGGACTGAGAGGGTGATTTCTGCTGTGCACTCAGAAGTTTTTTCTGAGTGTTTCCCTTCAAATTTGGTATGTGAGCTCTACTTTGACTTCTTCCCCTGGCCCATGGGAGAAAGCTGAACCCTCTCTTGATACAAAACCCTAACTAAGAACTGTTAGAAGACACCGGGGAATGGGAGCTTCAGGGCCAAAGCAGAAATTGAAGCTCTCAAGTTAAATCCATGGTGTGAGCTTTGACTCACCAAGCAATCAGTCACAGATAATTCCCACTCTATTGTTGAGTTCTTATTCAAGAAGAAGAAAACAGTCCTTAGAGAAGAGGAACAGCCATCACTATTTTTGAACATTTACTATGTGCTAAGTACCATACAAACATACCTCATTTAATCTTGGTGCTAAGCTTCTGAGGGAGGTATTACTATATCCATGTTACAGAATGGGTAAGTGAGATATAAGCACGATGGGGTATGTATTAGTTTCCTAATTAGCAGCTCAAAACATATTCTCTCACAGTTCTAGAAGCCAGAAATCCGAATAAAGGTGTCAGGAGGGCTGTACTCCCTCCAAAGGCTCTAGGGCAAGGGTTCCCAACTCCTGAGCCATGGACCGGTCATGGTCCATGGCCTGTTAGGAACCAGGTCTCACAGCAGGAGGTGAGCAGCAGGCAAGCCAGTAAAGCTTTGTCTGTGTTTATAGCTGTTCCCCATTTCTCACATTACCACCTGAGCTCTGCCTCCTGTCAGATTGGCAATGGCATTAGATTCTCTTAGGACTGCAAACCCTATTGTGAACTGCACATGCAGGGGATCTAGGTTGTGTGCTTCTTATGCGAATCTAATGCCTGATGATCTGTCAC
>CAUYQU010066867.1:0-24117 GCA_963574635.1 Cheracebus regulus | reverse complement strand
CAATGTGGTTTTGATTTGCATTTCTCGTGACCAGTGATGATGAGCATTTTTTCACGTTTGTTGGCTTCATATATGTCTTCTCTTGAAAAGTGTCTGTTCATGTCCTTTGCCCACTTTTGAATGGGTTTGTTTGTTTTTCTTGTAAATCTGTTTTAGTTCTTTATAGATTCTGGATATTAGCCCTTTGTCAGATGGGTAAATTGCAAAATTTTTTCCCATTCTGTTGGTTGCTGGTTGACTCTGATTGTTTCTTTTGCTGTACAGAAGCTCTGGAGTTCAACTAGATCCCATTTGTCTATTTTGGCTTTTGTTGCCAATGCTTTTGGTGTTTTAGTCATGAAGTCCTTGCCTATGCCTGTGTCCTGAATGGTTTTGCCTAGGTTTTCTTCTAGGGTTTTTATGGTATTAGGTCTTATGTTTAAGTCTTTAATCCATCTGGAGTTAATTTTAGTATAAGGTGTCAGGAAGGGGTCCAGTTTCTGCTTTCTGAAAGTGGCTAGCCAGTTATCCCAACATCATTTATTAAACAGGGAATCCTTTCCCCATTACTTGTTCTTGTCAGGTTTGTCAAAGAACAGATGGTTGTAGATGTGTGGCTTTGCCTCCAAGGCCTCTGTTCTGTTCCATTGGTCTGTATCTCTGTTTTGGTACCAGTACCATGCTGTTGTGATTACTGTAGCCTTGTAGTATAGTTTGAAGTCAGGCAGTGTGATGCCTCCAGCTTTGTTCTTTTTGCTTAGGATTGTCTTGTCTATGCGGGCTCTCTTTTAGTTCCATATGAAGTTTAAGGTGGTTTTTTTCCAGTTCTATGAAGAGGGTCATAGGTAGCTTGATGGGGATAGCCTTGAATCTATAAATTACTTTGGGCAGTATGCCATTTTCACAATATTGGTTCTTCCTAACCACAAGCATGGAATGTTTTTCCATCTGTTTGTGTCCTCTCTTATTTCCTTGAGCAGTGGTTCATAGTTCTCCTTGAAGAGGTCCTTCACATCCTTTCTTAGTTGTATTCCTAGGCATTTTATTCTCTTTGTAGCGGTTGTGAATGGGAGTTCACTCTTGATTGGCTCTCTTTTAGTCTGTTTTTGGTGTATAGGAATCCTTGTGATTTCTGCACATTGATTTTGTATCCTGAGACTGCTGAAGTTGCTTATCAGTTTCAGGAGATTTTGGGCTGAGACGATGGGGTCTTCTAAATATATAATCATGTCGTCTGCAAATAGAGACAATTTGACTTCCTCCTTTCCAAACTGAATACCTTTTATTTCTTTTTCTTGCCTGATTGCTCTGGCTAGAACTTCCAATACTATATTGACTAAGAGTGGTGAGAGAGGGCATCCTTGTCTAGTGCCAGATTTCAGAGGGAATGCTTCCAGTTTTTGCCCATTCACTATGATATTGGCTGTGGGTTTGTCGTAAATGGCTTTTATTAGTTTGCGATATGTTCGAGCGATACCTAGTTTATTGAGAGTTTTTAGCAGAAAGGGCTGTTGAATTTTGTCTAAGGCCTTCTCTGTGTCTATTGAGTTAATCATATGGTTTTTGTCTTTGGTTCTGTTTATGTGGGGGATTACATTTATAGAATTGCATATGTTGAACCAGCCTTGCATCCCCAGGATGAAGCCTACTTGATTGTGATGGATAAGCTTTTGGATGTGCTGTTGCAATCGATTTGCCAGTGTTTTATTGAAGATTTTTGCATCTATGTTCATCATGGATATTGGCCTGAAGTTTTCTTTTTTTTGTTAGGTCTCTGCTGGGTTTTGGTATTAGGATGATGTTGGTCTCATAAAATGATTTGGGAAGGATTCCCTCTTTTTGTATTGTTTGGAATCGTTTCAGAATGAGTGATACCAGCTCCTCTTTGTACATCTGGTGGAATTTGGCTCTGAACCCATCTGGACCTGGGCCTTTTTTGGTTGGTAGGCTATTAATTGCTGCCTCAATTTCAGCCCTTGTTATTGGTCTCTTCAAGGTTTCAGCTTCTTCCTGGTTTGGGCATGGGAGGGTGCAAGTGTCCAGGAATTTATTCATTTCTTCTAGGTTTACCAGTTTATGTGCATAGAGTTATTTGTAGTAATCTCTGATGGTAGTTTGTATTTCTGTGGAATAAGTGCTGATATCCCCTTTATCATTTTTTATTGCATGTATTTGATTCTTCTCTCTTTTCTTTTTTATTCATCTGGCTAGTGGTCTGTCTATTTTCTTGATCTTTTCAAAAAACCAGCTCCTGGATTTATTGATTTTTTTTTTTTAAGGGTTTTTTGTGTCTCTATCTCCTTCAGTTCTACTCTGATCTTAGTTATTTCTTGTCTTCTGCTAGCTTTCGAGATTTTTTGATCTTGCTCCTCTAGCTGTTTCAATTTTGATGATAGGGTGTCAATTTCAGATCTTTCCTTGCTTCTCATGTTAGCATTTATTGCTATAAATTTCCCTCTAGACATTGCTTTAAATGTGTCCCAGAGATTCTGGTAGGTTGTGTCATCATTCTCGTTGGTTTTGTTTCTGCCTTCATTTCATTGTTTATCCAGTCAACATTCAAGAGCCAGTTGTTCAGTTTCCATGAAGTTGTGCATTTCTGAGTTAGTTTCTGAATCCTGAGTTCTAATTTGATTGCACTTTGGTCTGAGAGACTGTTATGATTTCCATTCTTTTGCATTTGCTGAGGAGTTATTTCCTTCCAATTATGTGGTCAATTTTAGAGTAGGTGCAATGTGGTGCTGAGAAGAATGTATATTCTATAGATTTAGGGTGGAGATTTCTGTAAATATCTATTAGGTTTGCTTGGTCCAGATCTAAGTTCAAGTCCTGGATATCCTTGTTAATTATCTGTCTCGTTGATATGTCTAACATTGATGGTGAAGTGTTAAAGTCTCTCACTATTATTGTGTGGGAGTCTAAGTCTCTTTGTAGGTCATTAAGAACTTGTTTTATGTATCTGGGTGCTCTTGTATTGAGTGCGTATATATTTAGGATCATTAGCTCTTCTTGTTGCATTGATCCTTTTACCAATATGTAATGCCCTTCTTTGTCTCTTTTGATCTTTGTTGATTTAAAGTCTGTTTTATCAGAGACTAGGATTGCAACTCCTGGTTTTTTTTTTTTTTTTTTTTTTGCTCTCCATTTGCTTGGTAAATCTTCCTCCATCCCTTTATTTTGAGCCTATGTGTGTCCTTGCACGTGAGATGTGTTTCCTGAATACAGCACACCAATGGGTTTTGAGTTTTCATCCAATTTGCCAGTCTGTGTCTTTTGATTGGGGCATTTAGCCCATTTATATTTAAGGTTAATATTGTTATTTTCAAAAAACACTGAATGCTTAAGCCCAGTATTTCTCAAAGAGTGTTCCTTGAGGATAGTTTCCAAAGATGGTCTTGTAAAAGTGTACCCTGATCACATAAGCTGTAGAGCATAGTTTTCTATGGAGATGTACAGTCTGCATAGCACCTTAAAATGAAGTCCCACTGTAGGGATCCTATTTATATCTCAGTCTAACATGACATTTCCCAAAATCATCTGTTATTGTGAGTAGTTGAACCTTTCCAAAACTCAGGTATCCTATAGGTTATGATGGGACTGACAAAATCTGTTTATGTAACTCAAATGTTGAAGAATCCAATACATTAACATATGTGAAAATGCTTGTATGTATAACTCTAAACAAATGTAACATATTAGTACTATTTCCTAATCACAATTGGCCCTCTGAATCAGTGGATGAGGAACCTGTGGATACAGAAGACTGATAAGGGACTTGTGCATCTGTGGTTGCCACGATCATTAACATATTCATCCCTTCACATAGTTGTGTGTGCGTGTGTGTGTGTGTGTATGTGTGTTGAGAACATTTAAGACCTACTTCTTTAACAAATTTCAAGTATATACTATAGTATTATTAACTACAGTCACCATGCTATACAGTATTAGATCCTCCAAACTTACTCATCTTATCACTGAAAATTTGTACCTTTGACGAGCATCTCCCCATTCCCCACCTCATCCCACGACCACTGTTCTACTCTCTGTTTCTGTATTCTTAAAAAGAGATTCCACATATGATGATATCATACAATATTTGTCTTCTCTCTCTAGCTTATTTCACTTAGCATATGCCCTCCATTTTCATCCATGTTGTCAAAAATAGCAGGATTTTCTTTTCTTACGGCCCAATAGTATTCCTGTATGTGTGTGTGTGCGTGTGCGTGCACACACACAACATTTCATTTATCCATGAATCTGTCAGTGGACATTTAGATTGTTTCCGTATCTTGGCTATTGTGAATAATGCTGTAATGAACATGGGAGTGCAGATACCTTGATACCGATTTCATTTCCTTTGGATATATACCCAAAGTGAAATTGCTGGATCAGATGGTAGTTCTATTTGTGCTTTTTTTGCAGATGCTTCATATTGTTTTCCATAATGGCTGCACCACATTGCTTTTCCTCCAATAACGTGTAAGATTTTTCTTCACATCCTTGGCAACATTTATTATCACCTGTTGTTTTTAAAACAGCCATTCTAACATGTGTGGGGTGACATTTCATTGTGGTTTTGCTTCCAAATGGATGAATTTTATGGTATGTAAAGTATATTTCAATAAAGGTTATTTTAAAAATACATTGGAAAAGTACAAAACAAAATCCCTGCTCCTGGTCACCATGAGGTTTAGAAAACTTGGATTGTTGTGTGTATTAGCTAGGGTATAATTCTCTCTGTGTGTGTTCCAGGCTTCTCTCTCTTGCTGGCCTAGACACCTCTTTCCATTCATTTGTTCATCAGGTTTATTCATTCATTCATCGGACAAGTACTGAGCACCAAAGACTGTATACCATTTTTGTTGGTACAGACATGTGGACAGAGACTCTGAATAAAACAAAGACTATTTTTAGGAGTTCATGGTTTTGAGAAGAGGCAGACCTGGAAACAATTCACTATAAAACAGTGAGGAATACACCATTGTGAAAGTTTGAACAAGGGACAATGAGATGAACTTGACTCATCTACCTGGAAAAGATCTTGCCTCATCTTCTACTTTTAGAAGAAGGCACAGTGAGAAGTTTGAGTGAGATCTTCAAACTCTCCCGGGTAGATGAGGCATGTTAAGGGCAGCCACTTCCTCCAAAATCATTATTTCTGCTTTCTTTATTTATTATTCTTTCCTTTCAGTAGCACCTTTAACTCCTCACCATCATGGCCTCATCCCCTAACTTTAGCTCTGGTATTCTTCCTTCTTTGTCTTTTGAGCATTTGTAAATGTAGGATAATTGGGACTTTCCAAAAGGAGGTTTTTTTTTTGTTTTTTTTTTGAGACAAGGTCTTATTCTGTTGCCCAGGCTGCAGTTCAGTGGTGCGATCACTGCTCACTGCAGCCTTGACCTCAAGTGATCCTCCCTTCTCAGTTTCCCAAGTAGCTGGGACTACAGGCATATGCCACCATGCCTGGCTAACTTTTTAATTATTTGTAGAGATGGGTCCCACAGTGTTGTCCAGGCTGGTCTCAAACTCCTGGCTTCAAGCAATCTCCTGCCTTGGCCTCCCAAAGTACTGGTATTATAGGTGTGAACCATAACATTCAGTTGAAATGAGGGCTTTTGATCTTCCATTGTATTTCTAATATGTCTTCTTTTTTTTTTATTAAGTGCAGCTAAACTTGACTTATAAATCTTTAAAGTATTGAAAGTAAAATGACAAATGCTCACTTCAGATTTTAATATGTTTAATATTTATAAATATTAATAGTTGGCAGAAATATAGTGTATATTAAATTTGGAATGAATTTTAGCTCCATGATATGGTTCTACTTTATATTTGTGGCTAAGCTATCAGCTTCGAAGATAAGAGTTAGAAAAAGTGAATTATTCTTCTTTCAAGCTGGGTTGTAATAGCATGAGGTTTATGCTGGCACTTTGACTTTACAACATCTGAAATCACTCATGTCTACTCTTTTATATCCAATAGTATCTCAATGACCAAATTAATTCCTTTTTTACATTTCATTCAAGAATATGGCTTTTACATTACAATCTAGCACATATGTCATCTTACTCCTTTTATAATTTTTTATAGGTTAAACTCAAAATATATTCAGGAGTTCAGAGCTGAATTATAATTGACTATATACATGTAACATATGTGTGTAGCCTATAAATTTCTAAAAAGTCAATTTCTTCAGAACTATGTGTGCTATGAGATGACAGGTCAAACCTTTAAATCCTATTTTCCTGAGTCTATTCGTTGCCAGAGAAATCTTAAGAATTTTTTTTACACAGTTTTTAGTTCAGTTTGTAAAATGAACTAATAGGTGTGAAAAAACTTCCAAGAAAAGTGTCTGGCACCTGGGAGAGGCTCACTTAAAATGTAAACTATTATCATTAGTATTCCTTCTCCAACAACTTTTCTTTTACAAATATTGTAACGTGAAGTATCACCATCTGGGTTGACTCAAGCCACTTATCCAAATCAGAATAAAACATTTTAGCCCTGGAGTCATTTCCTGTCCTTTCTAATTGTGCTTAGGAATATCCTAAAGAGACATAACTCAACCAACCATCAGCTGAGCAGATGACTGCAAGTTCGTCATTCTGTGTGTGTGCACATACCCACCAGCTCAACGAACACCGACATGAGAGTTATGACAGAAAGGAGACTACGGAAACAGACTTGAAAAAAAATCCATTTTAAGTGGAGAGTCATGGGACAGGTCACAGTGGGCAGGGGAAAGAATTTTAGAGAAATGAAAATGCCGTGCAGGTGGTCACCCTGAAGCTAATTTAACTTGGGTCATCTGTGATCTCTTCCAGCTGTGAACATGTGTCTGGTGGCCCAGTGGCCCAGATGTTCTTCCTCGGTCTTTATGTTATATAGCCCATAAAATTAAAACAGGACTGTAGTTTAATTCCAGGCCTTCACAGTCCTATCATCAATATTCAGTGGCGCTGTTTCCTGAAAATGTAGGATCCTGGTAAGAGAGGCCTTAGTTTGGGCCAAGACAGTCTACTGTCCCCTGTAATTTTTCCCCAGTGCCTTCTGCTTCCATCTCTCCACTGCCTCCTTCACACCAATCTCCAGTTTTATTCCCCCCAGAGAATTCCTTCTCACCTTAGAAGCTCCTAGCTCATGTAATTGTGTGGTTATTTCTAGTTATGAACTAGAAATTTTTGAAAAACACAAGTATTGTGCTACTCATCGTTTTATGGTAAAATAAATTAATTAACAGATACTTATTGAGCATGTGTTAAATATTTCATTATTGGTAACTCTACCAGCCATGTGAGGGATACAAAGAAAATATAAACATGGACCTTAGCCTCATGAAACTTGGCAGCTGGTCATACAGGAAGGGAGAACATGCAGAAGATCATCAGAGAGCAATACCCGACCCTTCCATCACTGCCAGGGGAAAGCCATTCACCCCCTTGTGATATCTCCTTCTGCTTGTGACTTTTGGTTCAGGTGACTCCCAGATAGATTAGAAGTAAGGTCTGCAAATCCTAACTGTTTTCCCTTTTTTTTTTTTTTTTTTTTTTGAGACAGAGTCTCACTGTTGTCACCTGGCCTGGAGTGCAATGGCAGAATCTTGGCTCACTGCAACCTCCACCTCCCGGGTTCCAGCAGTTCTCAGCCTCCCGAGTAGCTGAGATTACAGGCACCAGCCACCAATCCCAGCTAATTTTTTTTTTCTTTTTTTAGTAAAGATGGAGTTTCACCATGTTGGCCAGGCTGATCAAACTCCAGAGCTCAACTGATCCGCCCACCTTGCCTTCCATAGTGCTGGGATTACAGGCATGAGCCACCATGCCCAGCCCGGTTTTTCCCTTTATTGCCTGCAAAGTAAAAAGACTCCTTTCTCTAGCTAATGCCCTGGCAGAGCAGGGCCTATGTGAGCAGAATTTTAATCACTAACTAGAGCTCTTTCACTTGACCAAGAAGCAAGAAGTAAAGAGTTGACGGCTAACTGGAGGTTACTTGTTTCGTAGCAATAATATGGCTGACATCCTATGCCCATTAGTCACGGATTCTGACTTAAATTCTCTCCAGAGACAACTTCCATACACATGGAAGATGAAAGGGGAAAGGTGAACAGTTATTAAGAATATCTGACTGCCAGAAATGTCATATGTGTCTTTTGCAGTCCAAATTTCTGTTGTGTGTTATCAGAAACTAGAGTGTAAAGTTTCAGTAAATTCTTCAGGCTGACCCATCAATATCATAGTCATTATCTTTCAACACTTTTTGCATTTTGACAACAAATGAACTTCTTCAACTTATGTGTAGAAGGCTACTCAATATAATGTTAATATTAAGATTTGGGATATCCAAGATTTTTAAAAAGTAGACAGAGTTCTGAATGCTTTGTCCACCTCTGGATATTCAGAAAAAGCCAGTGTATAAAAAGAGACTTCAAATGTGTATCAGCCAGAGAGAGAGAGAGAGAAAGAGAGAGAAGAGAGATTTGGATTTAACTTCTGATGTGTCTTGGCTCTGTGTCCCCACCCAAATCTCACCTTGAATTATAATCCCTATAATCCCCATGTGTCAGGGGCGGGTCCAGGTGGAGGTAACTGAATCACCGGGGCAGTTTCCTCTATGCTGTTCTTGTGGTAGTAAGTGCATCTCATGAGATCTGATGGTTTTATAAGCATCTGGCATTTCCCCTGCTTGGACTCACTCTATCCTGCCACCTGTGAAGAAAGTGCCTGCCTCTCTTTTGCCTTCTGCCATGATTGTAAGTTTCCAGAGGCCTCCTCAGTAATGTGGGACTGTGAGTCAATTAACCCTCTTTCTTTTATAAATTACTGAGTCTTGGATATTTCTTCATAGCAGCATGAAAATAGACTAATACAACTTATCCTTCTTCTAACTGGAAGTTCAAGTCAGTTACATTTTAGTGAATATTAATAGTGTGCAAAAGAGTGTGCTGGGTGCCAGAATCTTTAAGAAACTCAGAGTCCAGCTAAGGAAGTATAAATTAAAAGAATTAAAATATCAGAGTAGCTACTAAATAAATATTAGAAAGCTGTTAGTCAAAATCAGAAAAGTTGTGATAATAGGCAAGGCTGAGAGGATTCACATTCCAAGCTGAGCAAATGTTATGAGCATGGCCTCGAGGTGGGGCACTTCTGGGAATCACAAGTGATTTGGTTCAATTGAAGGATATGTGAACAGCCAGGATAAGAAATGAAGCAGGAAACAGTGGTTTTGGCTAAATTGGGGGAGTGCATCGGGAATAATGTTTTCATTAAAAGCCATTTGAAGGTTTCTGTAAGGAAAAAGGAGCCACTATGTGTTCAGCTGGGGAGAGTGAGCTTTAAATATGTGCTTTGGGGAAGATGATTTTGATGGCAGTATGACCAGTGAAGTGATTGGAGAGAGGAGATATCTCAGGCAGGAATTTGAGTTTGACAATGCATTGCATCACTCCAGGCAGGAGTTAGTGGCAACCTGAGCTGATGAGGACAGTGACAAAAAACTGTCATAAGGAAGAGTGGCCAAGGGAGGTTTTGCCAGGGAAGAATGGGCCAGATGTGGCTGCTTATACAATATAGTAATGGAAACATGGGCACCAAGCCAGATCTAGTTTATAGCTGATTATGGAAGTAAGCCCCAATGATAGAGAGTTGTCATGAAAATACTGTGTACTATGTTTATCTTTCTGGATTGTTGTCAGTCATTATTACTTTGTATTTTTAAAAATATCTGCAATTTTAAACATTGTATATCTTCTATTGTTTCTTGCATTTTCAAATGATGCTTTGAACCACTTTTCATTTGTTGGCATATGCACTTACTGTATTTTGTTGTAAGTATAAAGCATATATTCTAATAATTCTCCTTCCTTTTTCTCAGGCAATGAAAATGACTTAATGATTTGTGGATAATATTTTAGTAGTGTTATATTTTTAGTAATAATAGCAATGACCTCATGTAACTGTGTAATGACTCACCTAAGGTATGAGTATTGAGTGTTTTTATAGTAGACTTTGCAGGGTATTTAGCTTTTCTCTTCTCTTCCTTTTCTTTTCTGTTTCTTAACTATATTGGAAGATTATCAGCTGCCACAAGCAAGTCTCTTCTTAGCTTTTTTTTTTTCTTTTTTTGAGACAGTCTCACTTTGTTGCCCAGGCTGGAGTGCAGTGGTGCATTCTCGGCTCACTGCAGCCTCAAACTACTGGGCTCGAGTGATCCTCCTGCCTTAGCCCTCCAAGTAGCTGGGATTACAGGCATACACCACAACCTCCGGCTAATTTCTGTACTTTTTGTAGAGATAGGGTTTTGCCATATTGCCCAAGTTGGTCTCGAACTCCTGAGCTCAAGTGATCCACCCACCTTGACCTTCCAAAGTGCTGGGATTACAGGTGTGAGCAAGGTGCCAGGCCTCTACTTAGCCTTTTAATAAGCAGGGAAGACTCTGGATTCAGGATGTGATGATCAGCCCAGGCTTATGAAGCCTTTTTTGTCTTCTGAGAAAGACAACTCCTGGAGCTGATTGGCTTTTGAGTTGAGTTCAGCTTGACTTCAGGGCCTCCTGAGAAATGCAACATCTTCTAAAAAACCAGTTGTCTAGTTGCCACAGGAGTCTCAGAGAAGAAACTGGCATTAGTACTCAAATAGCCTTCAGACTAGCTGATGTTTCTTGGGACTTACCAGTTCTGCCTCAGATGAAGCCCTAGGCATCCTTGGTTTGGGGGTAGGAAACTAAAGGGCAGCCTTTCTAAAGTGCCAAGTTTCCAAGCACAAGGAAGTAGATGCTTTCCCTTAGAATGGAGCAAAATTGATGGCAAGTGTGTAACCATTTTAATATATGACTTGATCCTTTCTTCCCTCATAGGAAAAAAATATAACTGCAGACTGAAATAAGTGCTGCTTCTTATTTTCAGCCTCTGATTGGTGTGGTTCAGCCTGTTAAGTTGTTTGAAGGACTGCCACGGGAAAACAATCCACAAATGTAGAGAAGTAAGGCAGAACTGAATGTTAAATTTGAAATGATCTCAAGATAGTCAGCTCTGCTGTAACGCAATGTATTGCCTTCCTAACAATCATTACACTGTGCAAAATTATGCCATGAAAGTCACAGGCTTACAGGAAAAGTGGAGTAAGGGACACAGTACTCCAAAGCTTCATCAATGACACACATAAAAAAAGAGATAAGAACCTACTAAAACTGTCAGCACAGTTTTGTGCATGTTAACTGGTTAAGAAATACATAAATACTACAGTAAATATGGTGCTTTACCCTGAAAGGTTTGCTTGGGGAGGTGGACACTGGAAGGGTTGCAGCTTGTGAGATTTTGTGAAGGGATGCAAGGAAGATTGCCCAAAATCAGATAGAAAGTTATAACATCAGGGGTGGAAAGGTGTGGCTCGTAGCACATGGTGAACTGAGGGGCCTGTTAGATTATTGAGGTGTGTGTATGTATATTTTGTGGATTAGTCCAGCTGGAAGAAGTTTTCTGCATTCACTTAATGTTTTTCACAAAATAAATCATGTATAAGCAAAAATGCGAAATTCATGATACACCCAAATTTTTCCCTGATATATCAATTGAGTTGGAATGAATTTGTATTTTCCCCAAATAAGCAATACAGCAGAACTGATTGCAGTCTTATTCCTTAGTTTTTATATAAAGAAGTTGAGACCCAGTCAGACTAAATGAAATTTTGTAGCCAGGTTAGTGACTGAGCTGAGTATGGATTCTTAGACATCGGGTTCCTTTCGTAATGGGAGTGTCCCTCATGCTCTGTTTCCTCTTTCACTGTATTTTAGAAATTCCTGCTATTTGCTGATGATAACATTGTTTTAGTATTTAACTATTTTAATGTAGGTCTCAGAGCTAGCTCTTTAATGTAGATACCAGAACTTAATATCTGGAATCCAATAAATGTTTGTGAAAGAATGAATGAATGAAGGTAGTGAATGGATATAATCAAGTCCAGGTTCACTGTGAATCCAGTTCTAGACCTAAGAGTGTAGATGAAAATATGGAGCAGATGTGATGACATATCTAAAGTTAAGGACAGCAGTGATCGTTCTGTGTTCTATTCAAGCCTTCTTGGGTTGGTTTGGATTTTAGTAAAATGATTAAGAGTGTGGTGGGGGGGGGGCGCTTTTGTGACAGACCACAGGCAAGTTATTTAACCTCTCCAGATAATATGGGATCTACCTCTTTGGGTTTTGTAAGAATTAGGGGAGCTATATATATATACATATGTAAAATCTCCTTAGCACATGCCTGGCATATGGCAAGAGTTCAATACGTGGCAACACTTATTATTGATAGTGCTGCTGCTACTACCACTGCTCCCGCCACTGCTGCTTTCCCAACATACTCTCTGTGTGTTGAAGGGAACCAAGGACCAGTAAATGTGGGAGAAGGAGCCCTGGTAGTCTTCCTAGGCACTGGTTCAGTTTTCTTAGCTGCTTACTGGACCTCTCCACCCAGCTGTGTAATAGGATTTCAAACTCAACATGTTACACTCATTACCTTGCTTCAAATGTGCTCTTCCTCATGCATTCCCACCACATTAATGCCATCCCTATTTGCCCAGGCTAAACACTTCAGTCGTCCTTTACTTTGCTGTCTTCTACCTCCATAGTCCATAGGTTATTCATTCATTCATGTCTGGTTTTATTGATAACCAGTTGGGTCCCAGGCATCTGCCAATATGCTTCAAGAAATAAGCAGTAATGAGACACAATCCTTGTCATGAAGACAGGGTTTCACTGTCAGGCTGGAGTGCAGTGGTGCAATCTCAACTCACTGCAACCTCCACTTGCTGGGTTCAAGCGATTTTCCTGCCTCCGCCTCCTGAGTAACTGGGATTACAGGCGCCTGCTACCATGCCTGGCTAATTTTTGTATTTTTAGTAGAGACAGGGTTTCTTGTGCCTCAGTCTCTCAAGAAGCTGGAATTACAGGTGTGCCACCACATCCAGCTAATTTTTGTATTCAGTAGGGACAGGGTTTCACCATATTAGTCAGGCTGATCTCAAACTCCTGGCCTCAAGCGATCTGCCCACCTCAGCCTCCCAAAGTGCTGGGATTACAGGCATGAGCCACCATGCCTGGCCGGATTTATTTATTATTTCAACAAATATTTATTGAGCCAATTCCATAGGCCAGGCCCTGTCCTGGGAGCTGGTGATGTAGAATTGAGCAAAACAGAGTCCCTCCCCTGAGGCAGCTTACATTCTACTTAGAGAGACAGAAATTAACAATAGACCTGTGATGCCAGGCATTAATTAAAACAAGGGCAATAAGCAAAGAGGGTGCTGGTTTGGGAATCTTTTCTAGACCCTAGAGGTGCATTTCTGCTCACATTAGGCTGTAATCAGCCATTCACATCCACACCCATCATCATGCAGCTCTATGTTGTCTTTAAAAAATAAAAAGAATTACATGAAAAAAATAGCTTGTGCTGTTTACTATCAAATCAGCCAAGCGTAGAGATTGCCTAGCATTGTACACATTGTTCTGATAATAGTTTAAATACTTTGAAATCTGTATTAGTACCATGGAGGAGACAACATGTTCTTGTTTTAAAAAAAAATGAAAACACACACAGAACAGATGATTGACTTACAGCATCTCAATGTGAGCAAATTTTTAGTTTCAGGTTTTGTGACTTCATAATATCTGGGGAATTTTCCTCCATAATGTTTAGGGGGAAAAAATCACTTCCTACTATTTTTTAAAAGAATTAAAAGTCTCACTTGTGTGTTAAGAATATGCACTTAGGCCTGTTAAAAAATTATGATTACCCCCAAAAGGGTGGGCTTTTATGACCTTTTACATTTTTAAAGTAAAACCTTCCATCTGGTTAAAAAATACCTTTTAAAAAAGCCCCTTTTACTGCATTTGTGTTCCTTAGTAAATGCTATATTTGTTCCTTAGAAAATCTGCTCTTGAGCAAGTCTATTTTGACCTGAGGTAATTTAATTCAAAGGCAGAAAAATTATTAAATTAATGAAATTTTATTGAAAAGACATTATATTATATATAATAGTTTGGTGTCTTAATTTTTATCCTCCTAAATTTTGTCAACTTATAATTTTTAATTTAATTTTCAAAAAAAGATAGCTTTCAGTCACCTAATTGAATGCAATGCTGTTTCATTTCAGAAGTAATACCTTAAAGTAGTTCTTTTATAATGAACTCCCAAAGACATGTGCCTAAACATAGCAACTGAATATAATTTCTAATCAATGACTTTTTTAAGACATAATAGCAGATGGTTGAGCCATCCATGGGGTGTGTTTTGGTCCATTTGGTTTAGTTACCCAATGAGTCATTTGAAATAATCACTTAGCACTAGTTTTAATAAAAATATCTGATTTTTCTATTCCTTTCTCACACCAAATGTAAATAAACTCTATAGGAACAAGGGCTTTTTCTGTTTCAATCACTACTATATTCCCAGTGCATAGAACAAGGCAAGGCCTGTAGTAAACATTCAATTAATAGTGGGTAGAAAAAGCTCTTTTTTTTGAGACGGAGTTTTGCTGTTTTTGCTCAGGCTGGAGTGTAATGACACGATCTCAGCTCATGCAACCTCCACCTCCCAGGTTCAAGTGATTCTCCTGCCTCAGCCTCCTGAGTAGCTGGGATTTCAGGCATGCACCAATACACCCAGCTAATTTTGTATTTTTAGTAGAGATGGGGTTTCACCTTGTTGGCCAGACTTGTCTCGAACTCCTGACCTCAAGTGATCTGCCCACCTCATCCTCCCAAAGTGCTGGGATAATAGGCACGAGCCACCTTGCCCAGCCAGGAAAAGCTCTTTTAAGTAGGACCTCCATGGGGGCAAATAACAAGAGTGTGTAGAATTGCATGTTTTTAAAAGATGAGAAACACCAAAGGCAACATTGAAAGGGAAGGAGAATGCCCCCAGACACAGCCAGAGAAGAGAAGAAAAGAGAATCTGGGGAGCACCGTGAGGTGGGCTCAGGATCTTCTTCATCCTGGGATAGTGCTGGGTGTATGGTAGGCCCCAAATAAATGTAGTCAATAGGCACACATTCGATTTAATTCAGTGCATATTTGAGGACCAGTTATGAGTTATGCAAGTCACCAGGGAGAATATAACAATGAAGAAGACAAGGTCTTTTTCCTCAAAAGATTAAAGCCTCAGAGTTTTTAGTCCCAGCAACATAGTTCCACGTTTCTTTCAAGAGGGCTGCATCCCTGAACCACCGTCCAGGGACTCCAGTGAAGAAGCTCTAAAGGGCTAGGTCTGAGAAATCACCCAGGTCAGCTCTGCCCATCAAGGTTAAGATGTTGAACACATCTATCAATGTGGACTTGATGACCTCAAATTCTAAATGCTTCTTTACCAGTCTTAAAATGAGGATTTCTCTCCCCAAGGCCCACATAGGATGCTCACCCGGCTTGCTGGGAATCACCTTTGTTGGCATTGCTGGCGTAGCTGAATTTGGCGTTGTCCATTGACTCATCTTTACTTTACAGATGAAAGCCAGAAAGGTTAAGCAGCTTGCCTGAGATCATGCTGCTTGTCAGTAGCTGAGCCAGTCCCAGTATGCAGGTCTTCTACTCAGAGGTCAGTGCTGTTTCCATGACACCCTCTTCCCTCAACTCACACTGTGTGTGGGAGACAGAAAACATCGAGTACACCCCAAATTGCTTATCAGTGGAATGTTAGTCAGCATTGGAAATGAGAATGATTACAACTGCAGCCTGCCACCACAACCACTCCAGAGGGACACATGTGTCTACCTTCTTCAGGGGCTTTACAGCCCTAGGGAGTTATTCAGTTCCAGATATTGCAGACCCGAAGGAAAAATAAATTGTGATGGCCTGAGAGAGAAGGGAGAGGAAATGACCCCCTCCCTTCCTGACTTTGGGATCTTGAGCAAGTTATGGGATCCTTCTGAACCTCTGTCTTCTCATCTCTAAAATGACTACAAGAGTGCTTGCCTTATGATTGCTGTGAGAATTAACTGTACATAAAGCCCTTAGTAAGGGCTTATACTGAGTGCTTCATAAATGTTAGCTGTTATTAAAGAGTTATTATTTTTAAAGATAAAATCATGACTCATACACATATCAAATGAACATGTGTCAAAGGTTTATCTAACTGATTCATTAATGAGGGAATCAATAGGTGTTACAACCAATTCACAGGAGAATTAAAAGAGCAGGTCCATATAGAGGCCGTCAGGAATGCTGAAGTGAATTTACCCAGTAGATGCAAAACTGGCTTCTTCCACAGAAAGAGAAGGAAAGCAGCTGCACTTCCACTGCACAAAATTTATTCACATCTATGAGTGAAAATCACTTACACTGCTCTTCATTACCTGCGACTTACACAGTAGTAAAATTGCTCGCAGACCCCAACACATGCAGAGACCTCATAGAATCAGATAACCCGGAAGGGTCTCCTAGGCAATGCCTAGTATTCCATTGACAACACCCATTAATCATTCTGGTTCATTTCAACAATTTTCGCAATTATATCCTACACAGTGTGTATTATTGCTCGTTCCTTAATTACATCCTAGGAATGTTTTTGAGAACCAATAAGATGTGTGAAAAGTGCCATAGGAGCCATGATGTATTTTACAAATAGTAGCGGTAGTATGAAAGTGAGGGGTGAGGCTGTCTGAATCTAACCTCTGATACTTTCCATATGATCTTGGATAAGTCACTTAACACCCTGTGCCTCTGTTTTTTTAGCTGTAAGTCAGGATATTTAAGATGCGTGGTGCAGGGTTGCTGTGAGGATTAGATGAGGTGACATATGGGAAAGTATTTGGGAAAATGAAAAATGCTATTCCAAAATGAGATGTGATTATATTATGGCTCTCAGCTTAGCTTGGGGTTCATTTTTCTTTAAGAAGAAGAATCTGTGGAACAAGAGATGGGGTGGTGAGTTCTTAAACTCACCAGGTCATTATTACTACAAGTTGTAAATCACATGGATATGTCTTTATTCAGTAACAGTAATTTATGGTGCCACTGTTAGTTAGTCCAAAAGCATTTCTCCAATATTCACCCACATGCCCTCATGGCTCCAGAGAGGTTAGCAGTGCCAGGAATGGTGATGTTGATGACCGTGGGGGCTGTGTATGCTTAATTAAACCTGGACAGACTGTATTTCATTCTCCCCCACCTCCTTCCCTGGTGCTGTCATCCCAGAGTCTCTCCCAGTGATCATGTACAAAGAGACTCGTTTCATCAGCCTGGGGGGACTCTCAGGAATTTGCAGGAATTGGGAAGGAAAAGCTCTGGCCCAGCACACTCCTCCTCCTGGTCTAGTTCTGCATTTGTAATTGAGAAGGGATAGGAGGGTTTGGAGTGAGTCCAGGATGTGACACTGAAATCATGGAAAGGAGATGAAGAATGAACCCTGGGTAGGAGGGGCAGCTGCTCAGCCTGGAAAAGAGGAGGGATGAGGGGCCTGACCTCGCATGCAGGAAGATGCTTCCAGGAGGCTGACTTTCCAACAAGGCTGGTGCAAGGGAAAGTCACCTCAACTGCAACTCACGAGTTTGGGATATGGAGACTGAAGAGCTTTCTGCGTATGTTGCTGAATGCCGTGGACATACTTAAGAAGGTTGCACTGAGTTCTTCTCGGGAGATTTTGAAGGGTAAGGACAGATAGATCTCTCTCATTCTGAGAGGTTACAGATCATACCTCCCTAGAGGTAGAAGCCTGATTTGGATTTGAAGAAGGGAAAAACCAAGTACAGGAAACCACCCTCGATTGTCCTGACCTGTTTATTGTGAGTAAGGAAAGGCCAGCCTGCTCGCCTCCTCTACCCCACACCCATGAGGTGACCCAGCACACCCGGCTCTCTTGTGACATGGCACTCACTCCCCTGCCTTCTGGTGGTTGGCAGACTTACTGCCTCTCCTTAGACTGAGCTCTTCCAAGGCAGAGCCTTGGTTTCTGCCTCTGTGTCCCCAGATCTTGTGCAGGCCTGGCACAGAGTAGGTCCAACATAGTTGTTGACCAGTGCATCGACGAGTGACTTACTGACCAGCTGAAGTCAGGTCAGCAGAAACCTCAGTGCCTGAGATGATAATGTCAGAAATCCATTTGAAAAGCCAGTTTAGTCAGCCAACCTTTGGGCTTGAGCTCTGGTGAGCTGTTCACCAGAAAATAGTAAGGGAAGCCTCAGTCTGAATTTCAGCTTTCGTAGTGAGACTATTTTCAGCTTTCTCAGAGACAGCATCTGTAAATAATCAGGCAGAAGCCTTTTATAAAACAACATAGGAAAAACCTCAAAGACTATTCTAAGGCTGCAACATTTAAACAAGATTTTTAACCCATGGGGACGCCAAGATCAACATGGAGCTTCCTGCACATAAAAGTCTGGAATTTCATAGCAGTGTGGGGGCAAAAGCTATGATCGCATTTCCCCCTTTCTAAATTATATACTGCTTAGTGTTAATGTGAGCAGAGGGCTGGATGGCGACGGGCTCGCAGCTTACGTCAGTCCCACTACGATCTTCACTCTTCTGTAATGCAGCATCCATGGTGATGGAGGCTGGGGGAGTCACCAGGCTGGCTGCACTGATGTAAGACAAAAGGGTCACTTGTAGGTCATGCCATGATTTAAGTCTTGGGTGTGATTTATAACAGGGCTTTCATTCCGCATAGAAAAATGATCAGGACATTGGTTCTATAATTGTTTTCTCTCTCTAAAAGATGCTGTTCTGAAAACTCGGTTTAGTGGCAGCTATAAATGCTCATCTGTAGCACCTCCCAAAGTCATTTTCTTTTCCCTCCCATTTGGAGGAAGGAGTAAGATACTGTCTTCTAGGATGAGAGAGATGACCTTAAAACTTGACATCAGATAAAATGTTCAGCTCTCTCAACCTGCATAATTCTCTTCTGGGGAGGAGAGACTGGTCTCCAAGTACTTCTTATACCTCCTCTAAACCAAGAACCACATCAGCACATTCTGACTGAGCTGACTTCAACTGCAGCACATTCTGACTGAGCAAACATCAATTGTAAAAGAGTGAAAAAAACAGAATGCCCCAAAGTCATTCTTACTGTCAGACCAGCCCTGGGTGCGTGTGGTCAGTATGATAGGAAAGCTACTGAAAGTTCAGTCTGTTTCCCTTAAAATCTCATTTACTGGTTTCTCAAGTTACGTGAAATTTCCACTAGTAAGAGTCGTTTCTTAAGATTTTTCTGGGAAGGCATTCACTGATACTGAAAAGGCTAATATTTGAATGACTATCATCATGGCACCTGATAGTTTGTGCAATGTGAAGAAGGAAAAAGAATGATTTACAACCAAAAGGATTTTTGAGGTTATTTTGTTTAAAAAAATAGGAAGAAGAATTTTATTTGGAAAAAATTTTACATATTTTAATTTTAATCCTGTGTATTCTAGACTTGAAGGAAATGTCACATCTTCATTTTTGTATTCCTAGTTAACACGATGTCCTGCACATGTTCTAGGCCAATAAATAATGTTTTTGTTTTGTTTTGAGATTGGGTCTCACTGTCTTGTCCAGGCTGTAGTGCAGTGGCATGATCATGGCTCACTGCAGCCTTGACCTCCTGGGCTAAAGCAGTCCTCCCACCTCATCTTCCCAAGGAGCTAGGATTACAGGCATCAACACTATACCCAGCTATTTTTTTTTCTAAGAGATGGGGTCTCACTTGTTGTCCAGGCCAATCTTGAACTCTTGGCCTCAAATGATCCTCCCACCTTGGCCTCCCAAAGTATTAGGATTACAGGCATAAGCCACTGTGCCCAGCTCCAGTAAAAATTGTTTTGAACAAATGAGTGAGAAGCGTGTTTACAGGGCAAAAGCCTCTGGGGCTAGCTGGCTGTGGGTCCAGTTGTGTCTTCTTTCTAAAAACTAAGAAATTTATATAAACAAAAATATCAGAGTAGGAATTTGAAGAGAGCATTGGTATAATTTTTAATAATTTACACTTTTTATCTTGTGGGTTTCATAATGTGCATGAGCAGATAACCGTACTCACCCAACACTTCCATATGTACATGCTTAGAATGTAATGCATAGACTGTGTGCACGTGTGCATATATGTACATGTACTTTGTAAAGCTATAGAAAATATACATTATTAACAATAATTACCTCTTGGGGGTAAAACTGGAAAAGGTAAAGGCAACTCTCACATTTTTTACCTTATATATTGCTAATTGTTTGAATTTTTCTTTTAATGAGTATGCATTTGTGTATCTCGAGTTCTTAATGTTGGCCTGGCAGTTAATAAACATTGAATGTTTAACAAATAGGGTAATCAGTCAATTGAGTGGCACAAAAATTATACTCAAACATTTGATTTTGAGAGGTTTTTGGAGAAGGATGATGATAAAGAAATTGAACTGAGAGCTTAGGAAAGAGAGCATGGTCTGAATCTATTGCTAAAAGAGGCCATCAGAAATAAAAGAATAATTTGGGGTTGCCATTGCTAAACTGCATATTTTCCACCCTTAAAGGTGCCCCAAGTTAGCTGCCTATCTGGTATTGGCAAACTACATAGTGCTAATCATGGGTGTCCTTAAGGGTTTATATCTTGCCTGAACAAAGGCCAAATCACCTGGCAAGGAGGTCACTAACTAACCCTGATGAATGTTACCTTGTAGGGCTGGACAGGCATGACAGTGTGAAAGGCCTTTGTACTCACAGCCATGTGGCTTGCTGAACCATCTGAAGGCTTAATGAGACTGTGCTGGGAAGGGGACAGCCATCCAGTGACTCGCTCAGCAGTAATTTGCCTGGGTTGACTAGAAAAGCCTGTTGTGTAGATGAGTCCGAAGATTAACATGACGGGTGAGAACTTTTAGCTCCAATCCAGCTGGTATAGCCCAAATGCATAAAACTGATTCTTAACTTCTCATCGAGGAACTAAGTTGGCGATATTTTGACATGCTTGAATGGCAGTTTGGAGTCTATTTGAAGACACTGGCAGGAATGTCTAGATAAGACTACCATCAGTCACTGCATCGCTGAAGTATTTCAACTGAGTGAAGGAAGTGCCACTCAGCTCCAGTCTGGGTGGCAGAGTTCTTTCAAATGCGGCTTCAGCACAGACTTTCTGTGCATTACTCATGCTGTGAAGTAGGTGATTTAAGCCACTGACTTTCTAAATTAAAGGCACAAAAAGGCAGACCTGTAATTCTTTTAATTACACATTCATATTTCTACTACATTCCTCTGAGTCGTTCCTGTCAGCCTCCTGCCTCATCAGCCTACCAGCAGAAAACAAGCAACGGGGAATGTGGAAGATCTGTAAAGGAATGAAAGACCCAACTCACTCATTTGTACTATGGCTTTTCTCAAAGAAAAGTGAAAGCACCATGTCTGGAAACTTAGACATCGGAAGATCTGACTTCTACTGATCGTAGGGAATAGTGAAGTATTTCAAGATAGGAGTGAGTCATGCCTTTATACATTTTTTGCCATCTGCTCTCTATTAACGTGGATATAATATTTTATTTATATCACCAGGCAAGGAGATTGCATTCATCTTGTTTTTCTATCAAAGTATATGTATATAACCTTAATACAGAGTTTTCACAACCTAGCAATAGCAACAGGCTTTGTTTGCAGATGTATAGCCCTGTACAATTTAAAGCTGCGTGGCTTCGTTCACCGCCTTTATTAGGGTTTTCATGGGAAGGGCCAGACAGGGCAGGGTAAACAGGTTCGGAAGGACTAGTTTGAATAACTTCTGATGGGCATGGTACCTGGCCCTGGAATGATTAGGATAGAGAAGCATTGCTTCCAGGGTTTTATGGGCCATGCAGAGATGTGGCTCTAGGTTACTTTGGATACCAAAGTCATACTTCTTTCCCAACTCTTGGCTGTCTTTAAGAATTAGCTAGCCCCAGAGGGGGGGGTAGTCTTTCCCCAGCCTGAAAGGTTTTTTTTTTTTTTTTTTTTTTAGGATGCTAAAACATCATCATAATATACAAAAAATAAGAAATACATGCAAACAAATGAGTTTAACATTCAAATCTTTCTCAGTCACCTCTATTGGAGTTGCAAAATCATTTGCCAAATATATTCTCATTTACACAGTCCTTAAGTTACTGTCCAGTCAGGTATTTAACCTCTACCTTGGGAGAAGGATAATGCAGAACCCCCTTTCCTTTACCTAGAAACTTTTTATGGCTTTTTAAAATTTTAGGGTCTTTCCATTTCTGCTATTTATGCAGAAGACATTTGATCTACATATATTTTGTTGATTTATGTTGAAAGGAGGCTTTTTTCCTTTTCTGTGTCCTTGGAAATACTAGGGCATCACTCTAGTTTGCTTTGATTTCTCTGGCACCCCCTGGCAGCTAGCCAGAGGAAAATTTTTCCTGTTCTAAGACTGGAGCAACTTTGGGGCTGAAATTTCATTTTAGTGATACACGTGTTAAATTGCCATCAAACATTTTATCATCTCATGTTTGGGTGATTTTCTGTTTATCTATTGCATGAAACCATTTTAAAACTGATTGTGTTAAAGCAATTTATTATTGTAGTTACAACTCTGATCTTGTGGGTCAGGAATTCAGACTGTACAACAGACACAACTTTCCTTTGCGCCACAATCTGGGGTCTCCGCCGGCATGGGCATGGCAGGCACAGCTGAGAGCTGGAATTGCAGGGGGTGGCCCAGCACACTCTCCTCCTAGGCTCTCTCCAGTGAACCAGCTTGGGCTCCCTCCAGCATGGTAGCCTCAGGGCAGTCATACATCTAGCAAGGGCTCCAAGAACAAATCTTTCAAGAGTCAGAAAGTGGAAGCTGCTGGTGTCTTAAGGCTTAGCTTGGAAATTAGCCCGGCATTCTTTCTGCCGTATTCTGTTGGATAAGTTATCACAGAGGTCACACCCACCAACCCACTCTGCAGATTCAAGGAGAGAGGACATAAGTATCACCTCTTAATGGGGGGAATAGCAGAGAATTTGTGGTCATTGTTAATCTACCACAGGTGACATATCAACAATCCCAGACAGCATATCTACAAAAATTATTTTTATCTCACTGCATCTGCTTAAGAAGGTAGATAGATATTCAACTGCAGTTCATTTCAGTTCTTCCCGTATGAAGATTGTTAACAGCAAATGTTTTGATAGAAACATTTGACTTCAAACTCACATAATGATTCTGTATCATCTAAAATATATGCAAGGCCAGGCGGGGTGGCTCACACCTATAATCCCACCACTTTGGGAGGCCAAGGCTGGTAGATTACCTGAGGTCAGGAGTTCGAGACCAGGCTAACCAATATGGTAAAACCCTATCTCTACTAAAATTATAAAAATTAGCCTGGCATGATGGCATTCCCCTGTAGTCCCAGCTACTTAGGAGGCTGAGGCAGGAGAATCACTTGAACCCAAGGTGGCAGTGAGCCAAGATCACGCCACTACACTCCAGCTTGGGCAACAGAGCAAGACTCTGTCTCAAAAATAAAATAAATAAAATGAAAATAAATGTGTGTGATGCCTTACATTAATTGGATATTTTCCAGATAATTTTAAGATATATTATCCGATACCTACATCAGCTGTTTTCATTTCATGGATGAGGAAGCTGAGGATCTAAATAGTTAAGTGACTTATCCCAGATCACATGACTGACCACCAGTGGGGGCAGAGGTGTTTCATGAAAGGGGTCTAGATCCAGACCCCAAGAGAAGGTTCTTGGATCTCATGCAAGAAAGAATTCAGGGTGAGTCCTCAGTGCAAAGTGAAAGCAAGTTTATTAAGAAAGTAAAGGAATGAAAGAATAGCTACCCCATGGATAGAGCAGCCCTCAGGGGTCTGGTTGCCCTTTTTCATGGTTATTTCTTGATATGCTAAACAAGGGTGGTTATTCATGTCTCGCCTTTTTAGACCATATAGGGTAACTTCCTGATGTTGCTATGGCATTTGTAAACTGTCACAGTGCTGGTGGGAGTGTAGCAGTGCGGACGACCAGAGGTCACTCTCCTGGCCATCTTGGTTTGGGTGGGTTTTAGCCAGCTTCTTTACTGCAACCTGTTTTATCAGCAAGGTCTTTATGACCTGTGTCTTGTGCCAACCTCCCGTCTCATCCTGTGGCTTAGAATGCCTTAACCGTCTGGGAATGCAGCCCAGTAGGTTTCAGCCTCATTTTACCCAGCTCCTATTT
>CAUYQU010066865.1:0-12210 GCA_963574635.1 Cheracebus regulus | reverse complement strand
GCCGCACCGGCCAAAAGAGTCGCACTGGCGACCCGTGTGCTCCTTCGCCGGGAATCTCCCAGTCTGTGGGCATCAAAAATTCGTCTGCAATTGCAGCATCCACTCGCTCTCTGCGCTTTCACTGGGAGCTACAATCCTGAGCTGCTGCTACACGGCCATCTTGGATCTCTCCTTTGTCTGTTTTTTGAGACAGTCTTGCTCTGTCGCCCAGGCTGGAATTCAGCAGCCCAATCTCAGCTCACTGCAACCTCTACTTCCTGGATTCAAGCGATCCTTCTGCCTCAATCTCCTGAGTAGCTGGGATTACAGTCATGCACCACCATGCCCAGCTAATTCTTTTTTGTATTTTTAGTAGAGATGGGGTTTCACCATGTTGGTCAGGCTGGTCTCGAACTCCTGCATTGTGATCTGCCCACCTGTGCCTTCCAAAGTGCTAGGATTACAGGCGTAAGCTACTGCGCCTGGCCTATAGTTTTAAATAACTTTTGTGTTTTTTATTTTTTATTTTTTGAGGAGTCTTGCTTTGCCACCCAGTCTAGAGTATAGTGACACAATCTCGGCTCACTGCAACCACTGCCTCCTGGGTTCAAGTGATTCTCATGCCTCAGCCTCCCCTCCTGAGTAGCTGTGATTACAGGCGTGTGCCATCACACCTAGCTAATTTTTGTATTTTTAGTAGAGATGGGGTTTCACTATGTTGGCCAGGCTGGTCTCAAACTCCTGACCTCAAGTGATCCACCTGCCTTGGCCTCTCAAAGTGCTGGGATTATAGGCCTGAGTTACCATCCTAGGCCCATTTTTTTTCTTTTCTTTCTTTTTCATTCTTTTCCTTTTTTTAAGACAGGATCTCACTCTGTTGCCCTGGCTGGAGTACAGTGGCATGATCTCAGCTTATGGCAGCCTCAATTTGTTGGGCTCCAGTGATCTTCCCCACTTAGTCTCCTGAATAACTAGGACTACAGGCACATGCCACTATGCTTGGCTAATTTTAAAAAAATTTTGTTTTTGTAGAGATGAGGTATCACTATATTGCCCAGGCTGGTCTTGAACTCCTGGGCTCAAGCAATCCTCCTGTCTCGGCCTCCTGAAAGTATTGGGATTATAGGCATGAGCCACCATGTCCAGCCATATGTGCATATTTCTAATGTACTTTTAAAAATAAACACACAAAAATTTTTTAAATGTCTCTTCCTCGGATTACCTGAAGTCATCTTTGTAGCACTCTATGGGAATGACCATAATAAAGAATAAATTTTCATTGATGAAAATGTTATAAAATTGTAGTGATGGTTGCATGACTCAGTGAATATACTAAAAACCATCGAACTGCACTCTTTAAAAGGGTGAATTGTATAATATATGAATTATATCTCAATCAAGCTGTTAAAAAATAAACAACAGTGGGCTGTGGGCCAAATGGTCCTGCAGGTGGTAGGTAGGCTGACAACTTCTGTTGAAGAGATATTCATGCAGGACGCCAGATGAACTGATTCCTTTCAGAAGTCTTTTAGTGGATTCAGCTATTTAAGCTTGGAAGACTCACTTAAGGAGGGCTGGAAGTTGTAATCAGAAAGTCCTTTGTTCTCAGGTCTTGCTGGTGAAAGGATCTATGTTATAGATGTTTGATGTAACCAATAATGAACTCCTCACCACCTGGTGGTTTGTAATTACAGCCATGAATTCAGCCCAGGAACTCAGTTACATTCAAACTCACTGTGTTTTCTTGTATTGGGTTCTTGCACAGCTACTCGGTTACAAGGACCTTTACTTGGTCTCAGCCACACTTTCCAGACAAGCAATCGTTTTGTCCATCTCCCTTCTTCTAGACCATTTGGTTAGTGTCCTAGTCCACTCAAGCTGCTATCACACAATGCCATAGACTGGGTGGCCTATACACAACAAATATTTATTTCTCACAGTTTTGAGGAACTGCAAGGGAAGTTCAATATCAAGGCACTGGCAGATTTGGTGTCTGGTGAGGGCCTGCTTCCTCGTTCATAGATGGCTGTCCTCTCACTGTGTCTTCATATAGCAGAAGTGGCCAGGGAGGTCTCTGGAGTCTCTGATATAAGGGCACTAATCCCATTTGTGAGGGCTCTGCCCACATGAACTAATCACCTCTTGAAGGCCACACCTCCAAATACAAGCACATTGGGGGATCACGTTTCAACATATGAATTTTGGGGAGACATAAACATTCAGTCTATAGCAGCTAGTCAGCTTAAATTCCTAATCTTCTCAGATCTGAAAAGCAAAGCTTCATCTCACTGTCCTTTTGGAGAGCTAATGTGAGGGGCTAATGGTAGGGTTTAAATTTCCTTCTTGCAGAGTCCTGGCCAAGGCAACTGCTTAGTTTTTGTACTGCACTTGGGATCTTACATGTTCATTTCACAAATCCATATTTTATGCCTACTATGCATTGAGCACTATTCCAGGTGCTAGAGATATAGTAGTGAAAAAGAAATAAAAATCCCTGCCTTTGTGGAGTTTATACTTTATTTTTGTTTACTTATTTATTTTTATTTTTTTGAGATGGAACCTTGCTGTTCCTGAGGCTGGAGTGCGGTGGCAGATCTCAGCTCACCATAACCTCCACCTCCTGGGTTCAAGCGATTCTTCTGCCTCAGCCTCCCAAGTAGCTGACACCACCATGCCCGGCTAATTATTGTATTTTTAGTAGAGACAGGGTTTCCCCATGTTGGCCAGGCTGGTCTTGAACTCCTGACCTCAGGTGATCTGCCCACCTCAGCCTCCCAAAGTGCTGGGATTACAGGTGTGAGCCACCGAGCCTGGTTGGAGTTTATATTTTAGTAAGATGAAGTTAACCCTTCTTTCATCTGCTTCTTTCCATAATGAAATACTATACTTTATCATCATGAATTAGTCTTGAATCAGAGTCCTATGCTTCATGAAAGGCCATTTCACCACTTCCTCTAGGCAGAATACAGCCAAACTCATCCCGGACTGAACTATTAAGTCCTATGAGTTCTATCTACAGCACAGTTAAAAAACATCCCAGCCACTTATCTTTTTTTTTTTTTTTTTTTTTTTTTTTTAAGAAATGGGGATCTTACCATGTTGCACAGGCTAGACCTGAACTTCTGGCCTCGTGATCCTCCTGCCTCAGCCTCTTGAGTAGCTGGGGCAGGTGTGTTTCACAACACCTGTCTCAGCAAAAGCTTTTGTATGCATCTCCCTGAATTTTCAATTTCCCTGTTGTTATTGAAATAATCAAATCTGATAATATTCTTTCCTTATTTAAGCCTTTCAATAGCCTTTCTATTTTTCTTAGGATTAATTCCAAAATACTTACCTGGCCTATGGTGGCACTGCATGTACTGGTCCCTACCTACTTCACCTGAAATCACTCTGCCTGTGGCTTGCAATGTTCCCGCCACATCGGTCTTCTCTTTTTATCTTGAAATGCCAAGCCCCTTCACACCTCCATTTTACGTGCTGTGACCTTGTACCTGAAACATATAAACCTCCACCAGGTTTATGTGCACTTAAGACCACAAAACTGCAATACTTGCAGTTATTACCATAGTTATTTATGTTCATATTTAATTAATGTTACCTCCATTAGACTATAAGCTCCATGAAGCAGGGTCATGTATTATATGTTTACCACTGTATCTCTTCACCTAACTCAGGATCTGGCTCATAGTATTGGGTTCTTTTTCTCATAGTATTGGATCTTCTTTTTCAAAATATCTGTCTGTGATTGAAAACAACTCAAAAGGTGTTTTCAATCACAGATAGATATTTTGAAAAAGAATATCAATTAGAACAAGACAACTATGAAATTACCTTAAAAAGTAAAAAAGTCAGGAGGCTGAGGCAGGAGAATTGCTTGAACCCGGGAAGTGGAGGTTGCAGTGAGTCGAGGTCGTGCCACTGCACTCCAGCCTGGCGCCTGTTGACGGAGTAAGACTCTGTCTCAAAAAAAAAAAAAAGTAAAAAAGTATTTTATGGCTATATATTATGATACAAATTAAAATAATGGAAAAGGAGGGATATGACTAGAAAAGGAGGAAAGCAGACAGGGAGTGAGTGACAAAGAGACAAGGAGGAAATTGGCAGAACCACAGCTAAATTGCAAAAGGAGGAGGGTGGGGAAAAAGAGATAATTTTATTCAAAATAAAAACTAGTGATGGCTTGACTGGCAGAGCATTTGTACTTTTAGAAGACTTGGACAACTGAAACCCAGAACTGCTACACAGACACTGATCATAGTCAAGACTACCCCGAATTTTGTAATGACCAATTTTGTCTACCTCTTTATGCCTTTTGTATCAAAACTTCACATTCTCCCAAATGAGGTATTACAAACCTTCCTCAGGAGGGTTAGAAGTTTTAGGAAATAAAGCACATAGCAGTTTTCTGCTTTTAAGAGGGAAGTTTCTCAGTCATTCACTTCCAGACTCAATTCTATGATAATTTGTGTTTCATCTCCCCTCACTTTATGCCACCCAGGTGGCAATAGCTAATTTTTAAAAACTTGGAAGAGAATCTTTGGTTTTATCATTAAGTGTCAGGAAGAGGTCATTTATGGAAAGAAATGTTTAATAACATGCAGAAAGCAGAGTCCCAAGGGTCCGAGCAGACCTTTGCCTCAAATGTAAATGAGGGAATGCAGGGAAATGCCACCTTTTAGTAGGTAGGCAAAATGACAGGAATGAGTGTTCAGAGGAGTTAAGAATTTAATGATATAGCCATACTTAAGAAAAAGTGCTCTAAAGATCATCTCTGAGGTGCACAAGATATAAATTTTAATGATGCCTATGTCACTATAAAAAACAAGTCCACAAGACACAAATGGAGAGTCCTAATGAGTGCTCAATCTGTAGAAGTAACTGGAAAGAAAATGTTGATGGAGGCATATTTTCCATACAGTTCTAGAGTTTAAATAATGTCTATGTATGAAAACTCTTAGATTTTAAGAGGAATAAAAGTTAGTGTATTTTCTGGTGCTCATGGTATACAGCACTAGCAAAACTGTTTCAACACTAAATTACAGAGTATTAACTATGTGCTAAGCAGTATAAAGATTAATAAGACCCAGTGCTTAGCTTTAACAAGCTTACAATACAACAAGGGGAACAAGTTAGCCACAAAAATAACTATAAGGTAGTTGATAATAAATGACCAGGAGATTCAAAGTTTTATGAGAGTTAGAAGGAGAAAAGGCTCATAATCTTACTGAGACAATCACTAACATTTTCATGAAGGAGGCAGCATTTAAGATGAGGCTTTAAAAATAGTAATATATTCACAGTCTAAAATATGAAGGAAGATCATTTCAGAGAGTGGGTACAGCTACTGCAAAGGTACAGAAGTGGGAAAGCAGGAGAGATTTTTAGGAAACTTAATAGTTATTTTGCAGAGTAGAAAGTGTGTATGTTTGAGAAGAAGGGCAGTGGGAACTACTACTAGAATGGTAGGTAGGAGTCAGATTGTGAAAAGCCTTTTACTCATTCATTCAACAAATATTCACTGAGCCCTTGTGCCTGGCATTGTGCTAGACTCAGTGGGCAACACAAAAACAAAAAAATAGGAGCCAGGCATGGCAGCATACACTTGTACTCCCAGCTACTTGGGTGGCTGTAGTGGGAGGATATAGCTTAAGCCC
The DNA here is from genome assembly GCA_963574635.1 of Cheracebus regulus. Classification (NCBI taxonomy): domain Eukaryota; kingdom Metazoa; phylum Chordata; class Mammalia; order Primates; family Pitheciidae; genus Cheracebus; species Cheracebus regulus. The sequence continues at coordinate 6,577 of CAUYQU010066865.1, read as the reverse complement.
AAGAGTGCCAGACCAGCCTGGGTAACACCGTGAGAACCCATCTCACACTCCCTGACACACACTCCCCAAAACAGATAGGGGTCTTGAATGCAACCATACCAACTATGCATTCATAGATTTCCTCAACCAGAACCCAAACATTCTTTTCTTAAATTAAGTCACATTTTTTGTCTGCTCCCCAACTTTTTTTTTTTTTTGAGACAAGGTTTTACATTGTCACCCAGGTTGGAGTGCAGTGGCATGATCATGGCTCACTGAAGCCTCAACCTCCCAGGTTCAAGTTATCCGCCCACCTCAGCCCCCCAACTAGCTGGAACTACAGGTACATGCCACCATGCCCGGCTGATTTTTGTATTTTTAGTAGAGGCAGGGTTTTGCCATGTTGGCCAGGCTGGTCTTGAACTCCTGAGTTCAAGCAATCCAACTGCCTTGGCCTCCCAAAGTGCTGGAATTACAGGCAACTGCTACTACACCTGGCCTTGCCCCCCAACTTTCATGACAAGTTAGTCAAATTTATCAGTGGTGGTAGTCTGAGTACATGTGAAGAGAAATGCTTTCTCCCTGTCTCACAAGGGTTCAAAAGCAATTTTGAAGAAAGAAAGAAACACATTTGCAACCAATTATACTTTCAAGTTACATTCTAGTTTCAAGAAACTAGGTCAGATTCCTTAGCAGGTTTGGAAGGATTTAACCCATTCCTTTCTGGGAACAATGCCTTCTATAACTTGTTCTGCCCAGAGGCTGTCCCTGCTCAGTTTATCCCAGGGAGGGTAAAAGCACAGTGATGATCCTGTCCCAGTGGCTGATCCACCAGACTGGCCAAATTTGAACTTGAGCAACTGGAAGCAACTGCTAAAGAATTTCAAGGACAAATTCTTGCAGCTGTTTTCAGCCTTGAACATGACTAGAATATCAATCCATAAGCTGGAGGTGGCACACCTTGAGGATCTGTTGAAACTACAGGAACCCAGATCTTAAAGCAGCAAATATGGGCACGCTGACTATTAAAATAAGAGGTTGTGTCTACGTTTAAACTCTTAAAAAGAAATGTGAAATAACAAACATTAAAAATAGAAATGGAAGTAACTGAAATGCAGGGCAATTATATAGCTGACAATTAAAATGAAATGTAAGAATACATTAGGGAAAATACCATAATAAAAGATTATCATTAACTCAAGGAGTTATAATAAGGAGGCTTCCCAGGCTGAGTGTTAATTGGGTATAAGGTGGAGGCAGGGGCTTAAAAAGCTTTCTCAGTTTGAAGCCCAAGTGGTGGAACTCCTTGTCCTCAGTGTTTTAACTCAGGCCTGACAGTAAACACTTCAGGAACTGCTGCCAAACTTGTCACTATAAGTCCTCACACAAAGCTTCTGGGCTTTCAATATCTTCACTGATGAATGTGAACTTACTTGCTATTTTACTTACCACTTACATATCAGTCTTCTAATAATACAGTGTCTCAGAGTACCTAACCACCATCCTGTTACCCTCTCAACTTGAAATCCAGGTTGGGCCAGACTGCCCAGGAAAATGGACTAGTTTTGATTCCTCCAAATGTAGAAGCCATACCTTTTTCCTTTTTTTTGAGACAGGATCTCACTGGAGCACAGTGGCACCATCTATCATAGCTCACTGCAGCCTCAAACTCCTAAGCTCAAGTGATCATCCTACCTTAGCCTCCCAGTAGCTAGAACTACAGGCGTACGCCATCATGCCCAGCTAATTAAAACAAATTTTTTTTTTGGTAAAGACAGGGTATCACTATGTTGTCCAGGTTGGTCTGGAACTCTTGGCCTCAAGTGATCCTCCTCCCTCAGACTCCCAAAGTGCAGGGGATTATAGGTGTAAGCTACCACACCCCACTGGAGCCATTTCTTACAATCAAATTCTGAGTGACTCTCTCTCTCTCTGGCTTAGAAAGGAAGACACAGCAGGAATACCTTTTTTTTTTTTTTTTTTTTTTTTTTTTGAGACAGGGTCTCACTCTGTTGCCTAGCCTGGAGTGTAGTGGTGCAATCATGGCTCACTGCAGCCTCAACTTCCCTGGGCTCAGGTGATCCTCCCACTTCAGACTCCTGAGTAGTTGGTACCACAGGTGCATGCCACCATGCCTGGCTACCTTTTGTATTTTTTTTGTAGAGATGGGGTTTTGCCATGTTGCTCAAGCTGGTCTCGAACTCCTGTGCTCAAGTGATCTGCCAGCCTTGGCCTTCCAAAGTGCTGAGATTACAAGCATGAGCCACCGTGCCTGGTCAGAAATACCATTCATTTAATTCTGTCAATAACCATACATGTTTTAGTGCCTAATATATTTCTAGCACTGTACTTGATGCTTGAGGAAGAGAAGTATCAGAGGCTAATAGCTATGGATTTAGGATCAACACAAATAAAGGGAAATGAAGAAACAAATAAAGGTATAAGATAGTAAGTACATGATTAGCTATTCATCTTTCTCCTTTATATATACTGTGCTAAAAAGGCATTCTTGTCAAACTGCCTTGCTACCATGGTGACAGTTACTAAGAAATACACAGATGCACATATGAACAGGTTACAGAGTTCTGGTTTTTTTTTTTTTTTTTAATATGTAGTATTTTCCCTGTCAGATGAATGATTCTTAACATCAGTTTCCATACAGAGGTGATTCATATAATCACCTCTGTCAATTCTTCATATTCAAGTCCTTAAAGAAACTGGAACAAGAGCATGAGGATCTATCTATATTGACTCTCAACAGTTAGGGGATTTTCCTGCTGCCATAGATCAGGCATTAACTCTTCATGTGTAATTTGGGAAAGCTATGAAATGATTTGGGATTTTCTGATTCCCCTGTAAGAGATGGGGGTGGGGGTGGAAAAAGAGAGAGATAAGGGGCTGGTTCCCTCTAGAACACTCCTTCCTATATCTGCCATTATCCACAGGCCAATACCTTTCTGCCTGCACTCGGCATGAAAGAAATCTTCTGCATTCAGTCACAAGAGTAGCTGCTTGGGCAGTAACCACAGCTCTGCTTTAAGGATGAGACTCTTATCTGTGAGTACAGAAAGAGAAAAGGTTTCCAAAGGTTCTGAGTGCTGATTTCTCTGCGGCAGCCCTAAATTACATCTGAATACCATCCCCAAAGGAATATACCATGTGACAATAAGCACAGATTCTTGTGAGAATGGATATTTCCCCTTGGACAAATTTCAGTCTCTTTCTATATATCTTTATACACACTTACTATGAGATTGTTATGTACTGTGCAGAACACCAGACCAGGTACCATGAAAGAAAAGTATAAAACAAAATTGAGATCCTATAGGAGCTTAGAATTTAGAGGGTAAGATCTTACCACACGGAAGTAACAATGAGTGAATGAAAAACTAAGTAGAATTTATTTGTAGAGTTCTGGATTTTTTGAACTAGAAGTATTGTAAAGATTATTCTCTGTTTTGCAGAGGAGAAAATCATAGTCCAGAGAGTTAGTAGTTTACTTGAGGTGACAAAGTGAATTAGTGGCAGAGCCAGAAATACATCATAGATATCAAGAACTTTGTTTATCTTATGGCATATAACAACTATAAAGCATCAATTCTAGGCAAGATAACATGTAGCTTGAGATAATACATGTAAAATACCTAGCACCATGTCTGGAACTATTAGCTGTCATCATTATCACAATCATCATCATCATAATTGTTAACAGTACAAATGTTGGTATTACCCAGACCTTCATGTGAGTCCCAGTTCTTTCACTTACTGTGTAACTATGGACAAGCTACTTACCTTAAGTTTCTTCATCTACAAAATGAGAATTAAAAATCAACTTAATAGGATAATTGTGAGGATTTAATTAGGTAATAATGTACAAAATCCTTCATGTATTACCTAGCATGTTGAAACTGTTCAAATATTAGCTGTTGTATTACATTTAATAACCTATATAGATACACAGGGAGTCACAAAGACACACATATAGAGTATTGGTGGAACTTCTCTTTGCCCTGGCAAAAAAAGGGGCCAATTAACAACATTTACTGAGCTTTCACTGTATACAGGTGTCAGTGCACAGTCATGTGGAACAAAGAAAATAAGAGAAGAAATGCTATTTGGGATGTTATATAAACTATTTATCATTCATAACAAATATACACCAATTACCTACAGTGATGAGTAAGACTGAGTTTCTGCATGCAAAGAGCCAGTCTAGTGGAAGCAGCAGCAATAAATTAGGCATTGTGACATGGAGTGATATACACATTGTAGAGGTAGGGCTAAGAGCTATGAAAGGTTATGAATGGGCATCTAATCCACTAAAGGTGGAGGTAGGGAAGGGAGTGTCAGGGAAGGTTCCTCAAATGAAAGAATAAGGAGTTGGCCAAAGATGAGAAGAGTTGAATAGAGCCTATAAAGCAGCAAACCTGCTGGGGTGGGTACTCTGGACTGGCTCTGGATCTCAGCCATTCCAATCTTCTAGTGTACTTTCTTTGAATACAGAGGTTAAAGAAGGAAAAAACACATTTCCCTCATGTCCCGTAGGTAGGGCTATGCTTCTGCCAATTAGATGCATTTGGAAGGTTGATCCTAGGCTACAGTTATGTTTTGTTTCTGCTGGAAAACTAGTTGTGGACACATTGGGCATTTCTGCAGCAGTATTTCAGCATCTAGGTTCTACCCCTGTGCCTGCTGAGTAGAAGTTGTAGGGGCAGCAGTGACCATTCCTTTATCCTTTCCAATGATTTTGTAAGCTCCTGATAAACTGTATTAAATCAATTTTTGCTGAAAATAGTTTGAGTGGTTCTATTTCGTGCACCTAATACACCAACAGAATACCAAAAATGCAAAATATGCTATATAGTTTTCAGGGGTCCGCAAACTAGCAAACTTTTCCTGCAAAGAGCCAAGAGTATAAATATTTTAAGCTTTCCAGCCTGGGTAACAGAACCCCATATGATGTCTTCTCCTCCTTCTCTCTTTTCTTCCTTCCTCCTCATCTTCTTTCTCATCTTTTAAAATAACTCTTTAAAAATATAAAAAACATTCTCAAACCCTGCAAGCCAGATTTAGCTCATGAGGTATAGTTTGCTGACTTTGATACAGAGTATTGATGAGATGTCAAAAGAGCACAATGTCAAAAAATTAAAATACTGAAGGAAAATAACTCACATGTTTAAAAACAAGATATACTTAATGAGGCTGGGTGCAGTGGCTCACGCCTGTAATCCCAGCACTTTGGGAGGCCAAGGCAGGAAGATCACTTGAGGTCAGGAGCTCAAAACCAGTCTGGGCAATATGGTGAAACCCTGTCTCTACTAAAAAAATACAAAAATTAGCCAGGCGTGGTGGCATGCACTTGTAGTCCCAGCTACTTGGGAGGCGGAGGAAGGAGAATCATTTGAACCTGGGAGGTGGAGGTTGCACTGAGCTGAGATCACGCCCCTGCACTCCAGCCAGGGTGACAGAGCGAGACCATGCCTCACCAAAAAAAAAAATATATACATATATATATATATATATATATATATATGTTTAAGATATGTTTAATGATGTTACCATACTAAGACACACCAAATCCTGGGGTGGGATCAACAGTTGATGAGAGGAGGCAACAGAATTCAGGTAAATAAACTGTCCCTTGCCTACCCAACTTGGATGCCCAGGCCATTAAAAAAATAATTTTATGATGGTTAAAAAAACCACTTAAGTGTACAGTTCAGTAGTGTTATGCATATTTGCATCGTTGTACAGATCTCCAGAACCTTTTCACTGTGTAAAACTGAAACTCTATATCCATTAAACAACTCCCCATTCTCCCCTTCCAGTCAGTCTCCGGTAACCACCATTCAACTCCCTGTTTCTATTAATGATTAGTCTAGTTACTACATATAAGTGACATAATATTTGTCTTTTTGTGACTGGCTTATTTCACTTAGCATAATAACCTCAAAGTTTACACATATAGTATGTAATAGGATTTCCTCCTTTTTAAGGTGGAATAATATTCCACTGCATGTATGTAACATTTTTCTTCATTCATTCATCCCTTGATGAACATTTGGGCTGCTTCTGCCTCTTGGGTACTGCACATAATGCTGTTATGAACAAGGGTGTAGGAATCTCTCTTCAAGAACTTGCTTTCAATTCTTTTTTTTTTATTTTTACTTTTATTTATTTATTTATTTATTTTTTAGAAAAAGAAAAGGAGAAAGAAAGAAACAGCAAAAGAAAGGAAAAAAAAGAATGAAAGAGAGAAAGAAAGAGGAAGAGAAAGAGGGAGAGAGAATGGGATTCTTGTTTTATTGCCCAGGCTAGAATGCAGTCTAAAAATTGATATTAAAAACCTCTTTTATGTGAATAATTGTGCTTAACGATGGAGACAGGAAGGAATAGGGGATGAAAATAACAAATAAGCAGCCAACCAATACTTTATTTAAACCTGTGAGATGCTATGTAACTGCTGAGGAGTGATTTACTTCCAATTATGTGGTCACTTTTAAAATAGGTATAATGTGATACTGAGAAAAATGTATGTTTTGTGGATTTGGGGAGGAGAGTTCTGTAAATATTTGTTAAGTCTAGTTGTTCCAGGTCT
>CAUYQU010066864.1:0-18791 GCA_963574635.1 Cheracebus regulus | reverse complement strand
GGTTCATAGCTTTAGGACTCACATGTGAAAAGGTTTTGGTTTACAGTTTCAGGAATCACATATGAAAGAGTTCTGGTTTACAGTTTTAGGACTCACATGTGAAAAGGTTTCTGGTTTGATCTTGTTTTAAGTAAAAATAGTGCCTTCTGGAGAGTTTCCCCAAGGCCTAGCCTGTCACCTATAGGAAGGTAAAACTGGAGGTGCCAGTCAGTCAACCTTTTCTTCTATTGAAATGCAGCATGATAGTCAAAGGGGAAGTTGATCTGAGAAGCCTGGGTCTCCCTCTTCAATGCCATTGCACTCCAGCCCAGGCGATGAGGTGAGACTCCATCTAAAAAAAAAAAAAAAAAGTTTCTTTCTGAGAAACCAGATTTGTCAACTTCCTTCAGCTCTCCCAGCCTTTGGGAGTAGGTTTGCTCATGGTAGGACCCTGATACATCACCTCCAAGCTACCCCAAGAAACAATGTGCACTGGCTTTGTAACGCATCAACTTGGCTAGTTGAATTGCATTTCCCAGAATTCCTTTTTCTATGTGTTTCTGGTGGGGTAGGCCACAAAGGGCGATTTTCTGTGGCATGAGATTCGGGGTATGGAAGTGGAGCAGCAGCCATACTCTTACTGATGCCTGGAAGGCTGGGGCAGAGTCACCAGCCACTTCTGCGTCTCCTGAACATTGTCCCTTCCCTGCCTGCCGTGGGTCTGCCTGCCCCTGGATCCTCCTTTGGCTTCTGTGACCCCTGAGCCAGCTCCCTACCTGAGGGCAACAGCATTTCCTGCAGGACACCCATGTCATCAAAGTTGGGGACAATGACTGACCTAGGTTTCAGTCTGTCCTTGTAGATTTCAGCTCTTGCTAATGGGTTCCAGATTGTTCTTGCTCTTCCTTACTTTACATCGATCTTCTGTTCTCAGCTGCCTGCCCTACAGACTTCAGGCTCCAGCATCAGACACAGAGACCCAGCGTTATGGAGACTGTCTAACCAGATCTCACAATTGTGGACGATTCCAACTCCAACAACAAGTCTCTTAAAAACCAAGTGTGGCCGGGTGTGGTGGCTCACGCCTATAATTCCAGCACTTTGGGAGGCTGAGGTGAGTGGATCTCTTGAGCCCAGGAGTTTGACACCAGCCTGGGGCAACATGGTGAAACCGTGTCTCTACAAAAGATACAAAAACTAGCCAGGCATGGTGGCACGTGCCTGTAGTCCCAGCCTTTCAGGAGGCTGAGGTGGGAGAGTCACTTGAGGCCAGGAATTGAAGGCTGCAGTGAGCTGTGTTTGTGCCCCTGTACTCCAACCTGGGCAACAGAGTGAGATTCTATTAAAAAAAATTTTTTTTAAGTGAAAAAACAAAACAAAACCAGGAATGATAGGTAATGCAGGAATTAGTAACAGTAGGAAGCCACCACAGTAAGACTGGTGGGACACAAGGAGGTGAGAGCAGAGCTCAGGGCCGGGGTCACTGGTCAGGTGGCTCACACTTGTAATCCCAGTGCTTTGGGAGGCTGAGGCAGAAGGATCACTTGAGCCCAGGAGGTTGAAACCAGCTTGGGAAACATAGCAAGACCCTGTCTCTACAAAAAATGAAAAATTACCTGGACATGATGGCACGTGCCTGTGGTCCCAGCTACTCAGGAGGCTGAGGTGGGAGAATTTTTTGGGCCCAGGAGGTTGAGGCTGCAGTGAGCTATGATCACGCCACTGCCCTCCATCCTAGGTGACAGAGTGAGACCCTGTCTCAAAAACAAAACCCTCCCTGCCAAAAAAAGTCACCTGGAGGAAGCCTGTGCGGCCGTTTCAGCCAAAGATGCAACTGGGGCTGGTGCCCAAGACAAAGAGAGGGGAGAAGTACCCCAGCTTCTCCTCCTGCCTTCCAGCCCCCGCCAGTGCCTTCCATTGGCTGAGCTCAGCAGGAAGCCTGGAAAGCTCAGTCTGCGTGTCCGTCACCCTGGGAAACGGAGCAGAGCAGGCAGAAGGGTAAAGAAGGGATCGGATGTCATTCAGGCAAATGACAAGTACGCTAAATATTCACCCACTCAATACATATTTATTGAGTGCCGGGAACCGCACTAAGTGCTGAGGCTACAGCCTTGATCAAAACAATGTCCCGTGGTTGAAGACTGGAACTGTTTTAGGGTGCCAATGAGAAGCCTAAACCACAGGAAGACACAGGGTCTCAACCACATGTCATAGCAATTACTTATATTTAACATTTCCCTAACCAGACAACATGCTGGCGGCGGCAGATGCTAAGTTAACCAAATTGAAGTACAATACACGTCTCAATTTAACAGCTCTCCAGAAAGGAACACATGAATTTGGCAGCTGCTTCAAAGATGCTCACAAGTTTGAAACACCCTTTCTACTGCCTCATGGCTCTATCAAGGGAAGTACTTGCAGTTTTGGAGTTAGAGTTCATCTAGCTTCTTTGATATAATTACATTTCTAGGATACTCTTTTTTTTTCCACTTTTTTTTTTTTTTTTTTGAGACAGAGTCTCGATCTGTTGCCCAGGCTGGAGTGCAGTGGCGCGATCTTGGCTCACTGCAACCTCTGCCTCTTGATTCTCCTGCCTCAGCCTCCTGAGTAGCTGGGACTACAGGTGCTGCCTTCACACCCAGGTCATCTTTTGTATTTTTAGTAGAGACAGGGTTTCACCATGTTGGCCAGGCTGGTCTCCAACTCCTGACCTCAAGTGATCTGCCCACTTTGACCTCCCGAAGTGCTGGGATGACAGGCGTGAGCAACTGTGGCTGACCATATACATATATATATATATTTTTTTTCTTAGGGACAGGTTCTTGCTGTGTTGTCCAGGCTGGTCTTTTTTTTTTTTTTTTTTTTTTTTTGAGATGGTGTCTCAAAAAAAAAAAAAGGGTAAAGAGGGGATCGGATCTCAGCTACTGTCACCCAGGCTGGCACTATCTCAGCTCATTGCAACTTCCGCCTCCCGAGTTCAGTTGATTCTCCTGCGTCTGCCTCCTGAGTAGCTGGAATTACAGGCACGGGCCACCAAGCCCAGCTAATTTTTGTATTTTTAGTGGAGACGGGGTTTCACCATGCTGGCCAGGCTGGTCTCAAACTGTTGACCTCATGATCCACCCGCCTCGGCCTCCCAAAGTGCTGGGATTAGAAGCCTGAGTCACCAAACCCCAACAATATTTTTTGTGTACAACTTTTTATGTGGACATAATGTTTCATTTCTCTTGGTACTGCACCCATGAGTGGAATTGCTGGATCAAATGGTAACTTTGTGTTTCATATTTTGAGGAACTGCCAAACTGTCTTCCAAAGTGGCTGCACCATTTCTCATTCCCATTGGTGATAAGTGAGGGTCTTAATTTCTCCACATCTTTGACATTTATGATTGTCTTTTTAATTTTAGCTGTTCTAGTGGGTGAGAAGTGGTATCTCACTCTGATCTGATTTGCATTTCCGTAATAATTAATGATGTTGAACTCAGTATATCTTTGTTAAATGCAGAAATAACCATGTAAATTTCCAGATTAAATAGCCACATCAGAAATTTTATATTATTAATTTGAACAATTAATACCAAGTACCGGCTTGGCTGGGGAGACCCCCACCCAGGCGGCGCTGAAGGCGCTGACCTCAAGTGGGTGGATCACTTGAGGTCAGAAGTTTGAGACCAGCCTGGCCAATATGGTGAAACACCGTCTCTACAAAAATACAGAAATTAGCCGGGCATGGTGGTGGGCACCTGTAATCTCGGCTACGAGACTGAGCAGAAGAGTCCTTTGAATCCAAAAGGCAGAGGTTGCGATGAGCCAAGATCACGCCATTGCACTCCAGCCTGGCAACAAGAGTGAAACTCCATCTCAAAAAAAAAGAACGATGGCAATGTCTTATTCTTGACCTAGGTCATAGTTACAGATTGACTTTGTAATTATTACTTAAATTACATCTATACACTTTGTGCACTTTCTTGTATGCATATTCTGTGTCACAATGAAAAGATTACTACCATTTCACATTATTACTGTTGAAAATTTGGAAAGCAAATGTTTTGCCTCATTAAAGATGAATAAGGATAAATGTTTACAACATCTGATCATATCAGTGTGTTTTTCTTTGAGTGGTAGGTTTTCAGATTGTGAGAAACATGGAAAAATAATATTGGTTAATATATCTTTGTTGAACAACCTTTTGCCTTTTGTTGGATAAAACAAATTTCAAGATGTTGCCAGCAGGTGGCAGAATAAAATAAGATTTAATCTTGTAGCCCAAAAAGCAAATCAAAACAAAAACGTAAGCAGCAGCCAGCTCTTAACCTAGTCTTTGGAAAACGTTTCTTGTAAATTTCCCAGCCATATCTGCCATAATAGAAAATAATTTGGTAAATAGGACCTCATGGAGAACTTTCATTTCATTTTTTTGAGACAGATCTCGCTGTTGCCCGTGCAGTGGCGTGAGGCGTGATCTCAGCTCATCGCAACCTCTGCCTCTTGGGTTCAAAGGACTCTTCTGCTCAGTCTCCCAAGTAGCCAAGATTACAGGTGCCCACCACCACGCCCGGCTAATTTCTGTATTTTTGTAGAGACGGTGTTTCACCATATTGGCTAGGCTGGTCTCAAACTCCTGACCTCAAGTGATCCACCCACCTTGGCCTCCCAAGGTGCTGGGATTACAGGCGTGAGCCACCGCGCCCAGCCTTAAAGGGGTAATTTTTATGGTATGTAAATGATATCTTAGTAAAGATGTTTTGTTTTGTTTCTTGAGATTGAATCTTGCTGTGTCACCCAGACTGGAGTGCAGTGGTGGGATCTTGGCTCACTGCAACCTCCACCTCCTGGATTCAAGCAATTCTCCTGCCTCAGCCTCCTGAGTAGCTGGGATTACAGGCACATGCCACTAAGTCCAGCTAATTTTTGTATTTTTAGTACAGATGGGGTTTCACCATGTTGACCAGGCTAGTCTCAAAGTCCTGATTTCAGGTGATCCACCTGCCTTGGCCTCCTGAAGTGCTGGTATTACAGGCGTGAGCCACCATGCCTGGCCTGGAGCTGGAATTTGAACTCAGTCTGCCTTCCTTAGCTAAGCAAATCACATAGTCTCTATCCGATCTGAACTTACTCCTCCAGATGCAAATCACTACATAAGGACATAAAGGACATTTTGATATTTGAACAGTTAACATTAATCAAATGAAATTTATTAGATAATACTGCTTTTTACATTATAGACCTGTGATCTACAAGGTAGTGGTTTTAAATTTCTACTAAACACCTGAACAACCTTGCAATAAAAATTCCATTAATTTACATGATAAACCATTTATGTTACACTAAATTTACCCAGTCTTTTGCAGGGCACATGAATGATCATATAACTTCTTTTTTTTTTTTTCTTTTTTTGAGACAGGGTCTCACTCTGTTACCCAGACTGGAGTGCAGTGGCACTATCTTGGCTCACTGCAACCTTCACCTCCCAGTTTCAGGTGATTCTCCTGCCTCAGCCTCCCGAGTAGCTGGAACTACAAGCATGCACCACCATGCCCAGGTAGCTTTTGTATTTTTTGTAGGGACAGGATTTTGCCATGTTGCCCAGGCTGCTCTCAAACCCCTGGGCTCAAGTGATCCTCCTGCCTGGCCTCACAAAGTGCTGGGATAACCTGATCATATAACTTTAATCAGTTGTACAGATTATTTTTGGTCCTACTTTTTTTTTTTTTTTAACTAAACATGACTTATTGTAGCTGTTTACAGGTATCCATTTAATTCCCATAATTATCATTTTAACAGCTTATGGCATGATGTGAAATAGACTATAGTTCAGCAAACTCTTTCCCTATTGTGGGTATTGGGGATTTATCTATTGTGTGGCTGATCTGAAAAGTGCTGCTGTCAACATCTTTGGACAAATTGCTTGCTATAATTTTTGGGACTATTTTGAGCAAGGGCATTTGTTGGAAGTAGAAGAAGGAAAAGTCCGAGGAATTTTAACTTCTCTTGGACAAGTGCCCTTGTTTTTAGAATTGGCTCTTGGCATTTTGAAACACGTAAGTAGCACAGCTGCTATTAATAGTAGCTACATGATCTTGGGTAAATTCCTTCACCTCTCTGCACCTTAGACTCTAGCACTGGCTGGTAACTTGTAGATTACAGGATCCTGGGCCTCTCCTAGAACCTACTGAATCAGAATCTGGATTTTAGCAAGATCCCCAGGTGGTGATTCATGGGCACAATAAAAATCAGAGAGGCTGGGCATGGTGCCTCACACCTGTAATCCCAGCACTTTGAGAGGCTGAGGCGGGAGGACTGCTTGATCCCAGGAGTTTGAGACTAGCCTGGGCAACATAGCGAGACCCTGTCTCTACAAAAAATAAAAGAGTCAGCCAGGCATGGTGGTGTACCTGTAGTCCCAGCTACTCGGGAGGCTGAGGGGAGAGGATTGCTGAAGTCTGGGTGGTGGAGGCTGCAGTGAGCCGTGATCGTACCACTGCACTCCAGCTTGGATGACAGACCTTGTCTCAAAAAAAAAATAGAAAAAAAAAAAACAGTAGGATAAATCATGCCTTAGAGTACTTAGCTGTAAAATAGCTGTAATAAAGGTCTTATGTCATAAAACGGTTATGAAGATAATGTGTGTACACACACAGACGTGTAGAGAAGAGTGCCAGGCACATAGTGTGTATTTGCTCCTTTTGGGACTGTCCCTAGCTGGTTGAGCAAATCCGCAGGCTGGTAGTCCCTAAGTAGTGTCTCTTAAAGAGAGCAAATAGGGGAAGTTCTCCATGGCGGTGTTGGTGAGGGTGATGGAGGTAGTTTCTCACCACACTTCCTCATTCATCGTAATCACAGTCCCCAGAGAGCCAGGTCCAGCCTCAGGCTGCTGATGAGTGCAGCTGGAAGTGCTTTGAGGGCCAGGTGCAGTGGCTCACGCCTGTAATACCAGCACTTTGGGAAGCCAAGGCAGGCGAATCATCTGAGGTCAGGAGTTCAAGACCAGCCTGACCAATGTGGTGAAACCTGTCTCTACTAAAAATACAAAAATTAGACGGGCAAGGTGGCACATGTCTGTAATCCCAGCTACTCAGGAAGTTAAGGCAGGAAAATTGCTTGAACCCAGGAGGCGGAGATTGCAGTGAGCCGAGATCACGCCACTGCACTCCAGCCTGGGCAACAGAGCAAGATTCTGTCTCAGTAAATAAAAAAATAAAGTACTTTGGGCAAGAACTGGGACAGGGCAGCAGCCTAGTCAAACCTGATACCTGGCACCTGAATGGCTGCTGAGATCGGGGTGGCTGGCCGGTGCCATTTACAGAGGGGCTCGTGAATAATGCACATGGAATCCTGACCCCACAGAGAGAAGCGTTCCTCAGATTTGCAACCTGACCACCTAGCTGGCCTTTCCATGGCACTTGCCTGGATCTCCTTGGGAGGCAGGGCCAACCTCCCCTGCCCAGAGGCAGCTTGGGGCTGAAGGACCTGTTTAGATTGCAGGCTGTAAGCAGAGGTGAAGGGTATCTGCTTCCCAAATCCTCTGCTTGCTAACATTATATTCTTCCTTCAAGGCCCTATGTTTTCATAGTCCCAGTGAAATGAACCATTTTCTGTTTTTTCTTTCTTTTTTTTTTTGAGACGGAGTCTCGCTCTTGTTGCCCAGGCTGGAGTGCAATGACACAATCTCGGCTCACTGCAACCTCTGCCTCCGGGGTTCGAGCAATTCTCCTGCCTCAGCCTCCCAACAAGCTGTGTTTACAGGTTTGCGGCACCACACCCAGCTAATTTTGGATTTTTCTTTCTTTATTTTTTTTTTTTTTTTTTTTTACTGTAGAGGGGAGTATCATTGACTGACATAATTTTGCATTTTTAGCAGAGATTTGGTTTCTCCACGTTGGTCAGGCTGGTGTCAAACTCCCGACCTCAGGTGATCTGCCCACCTCACCCTCCCAAAATGCTGGGATTACAGGCATGAGCCACCTCACCTGGCCCCTTTTCTGTTTTTTTCACCATTCAAGTGATTTAGCTGGTTTTAGAATCTTCACAACAACATTGGTTCATTCTCTTCATGACATATTGTATTGGGAGTCTTAATTGTCTCCAGAGACCAGCAGGTAACATAAACCCACGATAGAGGCCTGTGCAAGACTATTGGGAATGGTGGGGACTGTGGCAAGAGGCAGGGTCCATGAAATGGCACTAGCTGTTCCTGTGTTCCAGCCAATCACCATGCAGTGTGACGAGATCTTCCCTTTTTTTTTTTTTTTTTTTTCCTGAGACAGAATTTTGCTCTTGTTGCCCAGGCTGGAGTGCAATGGTGTGATCTTGGATCACCACAACCTCTACCTTCCAGGTTCAGGCAATTCTCCTGACAGCCTCCCGAGTAGCTGGGATTACAGACATGCACCACCATGCCTATAATTTTGTATTTTTAGTAGAGATGGGGTTTCTCCATGTTGGTCAGGCTGGTCTTGAACTCCTGCCCTCAGGTTATCCACCCACCTTGGCATCCCAAAGTGCTGGGATTATAGGCATGAGCTACCGTGCCTGGCCAGATCTTCCCATTTTTCAAAAGAAAGTACTAGGAAAGAGGAATTTTTAGGGATACCAAAATATAGGAGAAGTAGAAAGAGGAGGAGGAAAGAGGAGGAGAAAAAAAAATGTAGAGAAAGAGAAAGAGAACCCAATGAGGTAAAATCCACAATGTCTAACATTCAATCAACAATAATCAGGCAAACATGCTGGAAAATGTCACTACCAAAGAGGGCAAAAATACATCAACTGAAACCAATCCAAAACTGACACAGATATGAGAAGTAGTAGACAAGAATATTAAGACAGTTACTGAAACTGTATTTCATATGTTTACAAGGTTAGGTAGACATATAGAAGATGCAAAGACAAATAAAATTTCTAGTGATGAAAACTAAAATACGTGAGATAAAAAATACCCTGGATGGGATTAATAGCAGATTAGACATTACAGAAGAAAAGATTAGTGACCTGGAAGACATGATGCCAGAAACTGTCCATTTTGGGTGTGTTAGTACATGACTGTATTTGTCTGTTAAAACTCATAAAATTATATTACCAAAAGAATAAATTTGGAAGAGACAACACCTTCAGTCCACACCAGCAAATAACGTCCCTTTCTGGTTTGCAAAAATTGAAAGAAAGAAAAAAAAAAGAATGAGTTTTACTTCTTGTCAGTTATACCTTACTAAAGCTGAGAGAAAAAAAAACTCTTTGGAATATGATGCTTGGAGTTTACTTCAAAATAATATAAAGGGCAGGAAAATGGGTGGGAACATAAATGAAACAAAGTTGGTCATGAGTTGAAACTGAGTATTAGATATTATTCTCTCTACTTATTTCTCCAAAGTTTTCTTTGTAAAAGTAAGATAAATAAATAAATAAATATTTCAAGTTGGATTTTTAAGCCCACAGGAATATAAGCTTCATGAGGGTAGGCATTTTGTCTTGTTTTGTTCATTGCTTTGTCTCTTTTTTAAAAATTTCTTTATTTTATTTTACCTTTGAGTTGGAGCGTCACTCTGTTGCCCAGGCTGGAGTGCAGTGGTGCGATCTTGGCTCACCGAAACCTCCGCCTCCTGGGTTCAAGCGATTCTCCTGCCTCAGCCTCCCAAGTAGGTGGGATTACAGGCACCCGCCACCATGCCTGGCTAATGTTTTGTATTTTTAGTAGAGATAGGATTTCACCACATTGGCCAGGCTGATCTTGAACTCGTCCTCAGGTGATCCACTTTCCTTGGCCTCCCAAAGTCCTGGAATTACAGGCATGAGCCACCACAACAGGCCAATTTTTGTATTTTTAGTAGAGACAGGGTTTCACCATGTTGGCCAGGTTGGTCTCAAACTTCTGACCTCAGGTGATCTGCCTGCCTTGGGCTCCCAAAGTGCTGAGATTACAAGTGTGAGCCATTGCACCTGGCCTTTTTTTTTTTTTTTTTGTAGAGATGGGGTTTCACCATGTTGGCCAGGTTGGTCTTGAATTCCTGACCTCAGGTGATCCACCTACCTTGGCCTCCCAAAGTGCTGGGAATAAAGGTGTAAGCCACTGCCCCCGGCCTTTTTTTTTTGAGAGGGAGTCTTGCTCTGTCACCTAGGCTGGAGTGCAGTGGCAGGATCTCAGCTCATTGCAACTTCCATCTCCCAGTTTCAAGCAATCCTCCCACCTCAGCCTCTGAGTAGCTGGGATTACAAGTGTGTGCTACCATGCCCAGCTAATTTTTTGTATTTTTAAATAGAGACGGGGTTTCTTTGTGTTGGCCAGGCTAGTCTCAAAATCCTGGCTTCAAGTGATCTGCCTGCCTTAGGCTTCCAAAATGCTGGGATTACAGGCCGGGCCTGGCCTCATTGCTGTGTCTCTAATGCCTAGAACAATGTCTGATGCATAGTAGGTACTCACTCATTTTTTTTTTTTAAAGACAGCGTCTTGGTATGTTGCCCAGGCTGGCATAGAGCTACTGGGCTCAAATGATCTTCCCACCTCAGCCTTCCAAGTAGCTGGGATTATAGTCACATGCCACCATGCCTGGCTGCAACATTGTTTTAATCAGTATATATATACACAAACGCACATATATGTAGATATATATATATTTTTTTTAGATGGAGTCTCGCTCTTGTTGCCAGGCTGGAGTGCAATGGCATGATCTCGGCTCACTGCAACCTCTGCCTCCTGGATTCAAGTGATTCTCCTGTCTCAGCCTCCGCAGTAGCTGGGATTACAGACGTGTACCACCACACCCGGCTAATTTTGTATTTTTAGTAGAGATGGGGTTTCACCATGTTGGTCAGGCTGGTATCACACTTCTGACCTCAAGCAACCCACCCGCCTTGGCCTCCCAAAGTGCTGGGATTACAGGCATGAGCCACTGTGCCTGGCTAATATACATATAATTTTTTTTCTTTTTAGTTGGAGTCTCTGTCATCCAGGCTGGAGTGTAGTGGCACAATCTTGGCTTACTGCAACCTCTGCCTCCTGGATTCAAGCAGTTCTTTTGCCTCAGCCTCCCAAGTAGCTGAAATTACAGGCATATGCCACCGTGTCTGGCTAATTTTTGTATTTTTAGTAGAGACAGGGTTTCACCATGTTGGCCAGGCTGGTCTTAAACTCCTGACCTCAGGTAATCTGCCCGCCTCGGCCTCCCAGAGTGCTGGGATTACAAGCGTGAGCCACTGTGCCTGGCCATGTTTTAGTAAATATTTTAAAAACAGATGAGTGATTTCTTTTTTTCAGTTTGCAGTTCCAGTATTAGACCCTAGAAACTACTGATCTGAAGACAGAAACCAACCTTCATGCACTTGAGTGTTCTCATCTCCGGGGGCTGATACTTGCAATGCCACAATTTTTTGAACTTGATTACCCCATAGTCCGCCAGTGAGCTTCAGAACCTCTGATTTATTAATTAATAGGGCACTGGTTTAGGAGTCAGAGATGAGAACTTTAATTCAAAGTGATCCATTAATTAGCTGGGAATTGGGGGCAGGTCACACCCCTCTTCAGGCCTCGATTAAGAGCTGCAAATATTTCTCTGTGTGCTTATGTGCATATTTCCCATTAAAAATCCTCAGAGGTGCTTAGGAGCCCCAAAAGTTGGGAACCTTTGCAGTAGATGGTCTTTAAAGTTCATTCCTTTAACAAATATTTATTGAGGGCCTACTGTGTGCCAAGCCCTGGGGCTCCAACAAAGCCTGAGACACAGATAAGTTCCCTGAGATCTCGTGGAGGTTACATTCCCATGGAGGGAAACAACGAGCCATCAAACAATTACAGATGATGGTAACTCACAGGAAGGAAATGAAACAGGTGATAGGGAAGTGATGGGGGGAGGCTGGCTCTCCAGGTGTTCAGGAAGGGTCTTTTTTCAGAGGTTATGGGTTTGAAATGTGTCCCTCAAAAAGACATGTTCACTTTTTTTTGAGACAGAATCTTGCTACGTTGCCCAGGATGGAGTGCAGTGGCATGATCTTGGCTCACTGCAACCTCTGCCTCCCAGGTTCAACTGATTTTCCTGCCTCAGACTCCCAAGTAGCTGGGATTATAAGGCACGCACCACCATGCCTGGCTAATTTTTGTATTTTTAGTAGAGATGGGGGTTTCACCATGTTGGTCAGGCTGGTCTTGAACTCCTGACCTCAAGTGATCCATCTGCCTCAGCCTCCCAAAGTGCTGGGATTACAGGTGTGAGCCACCACGCCCAGCTGACATGTTCACTTTCTAACACCTAGTACCTTGGAATGTGACCATTCAGATGTAATTAGCTGATGTACAGTCACACTAGGAAAGGGTGTCTTTTTTTTTATTTAAATTTTAATTTTTGAGACAGGCTCTCACCCTGTCACCCAGGCTGGAGTGCGGTGATTTGATCATAGCTCACTATAGTCTCGACCTCTGGAGCTCAAGTGATCCTCCATCTCACACTCCCAAGCAGCTGGGACTACAGGCTTGCATCACAATGCCGGGCTAATTTTTGTTTTATTAGTAGAAACAGGTTCTTACCATATTGGCCAGGCTGGTCTCCAACTCCTGGCCTCTAGTGATCTGCTCGCCTCAGCCTCCCAAATTGCTGGGATTACAGGCATGGGCCACCATGCCTGTCTGGAAAGGGTGTCTTTTAAGAGAGGACACACTGAGACACGCACACAGGGAAGAAGATGGTGCAACAGGGTAGAGTTTGGGGTGATGCAGCTGTGAGCTAAAGAACTCGAGAGAGCGAAGCCCCCGCCCCCAGCTATGAGGAGGGAAGAAAGGATTCTGGCAAGAGCCTCAGAAGGAGCACTGCTCTACTGACACCTTCCTCTCAGATTTCTGGATGTCAGAACTATGAGACAATACATTTCTTTCTCTTTTTTTTTGAGATGGAGTCTTGCTCTGTAACCCAGGCTGGAGTGCAATGGCATGATCTCGGCTCACTGCAGCCTCCATCTCCTGGGTTCTAGCGATTCTCCTGCCTCAGCCTCCCTAGTAGCTGGGATTACAGGCGCCCGCCACCAAGCTCAGCTAATATTTTGCATTTTTAGTAGAGATGGGGTTTCACTATATTGGCCAGGCTGGTCTCAAACTCCTGACCTCAGGTGATCCACCTGTCTCAGCCTGCCAAAGTGCTGGGATTACAGGCGTGAGCCACTGCACCCGGCTTCTTTCTTTTTAGAGACTGGGTCTCACTCTGTTGCCCAGGCTGGTGTGCAGTGGTGCAGTCATAGCTCACTGCAGCCTCGACCTCCTAGGCCCAAGCAATTCTTGGACCTCAGCCTCTGGAGTAGCTAGGACCATAGGCATGAGCCACCACACCCAGCTAATCAGTAAATTTTTTGTAGAAACAGGGTCTCCTCATGTTGCCCTAGTTGGTGAGAATACAATTCTATTGTTTAAACCACCCGGGTTGTGGTTAT
This sequence comes from Cheracebus regulus, assembly GCA_963574635.1. NCBI lineage: Eukaryota > Metazoa > Chordata > Mammalia > Primates > Pitheciidae > Cheracebus > Cheracebus regulus. The sequence continues at coordinate 5,409 of CAUYQU010066864.1, read as the reverse complement.
GGCAGCCCTAGAAACTCACACGGGGGCTGGGCACGGTGGCTCATGCCTGTAATCTCAGCACTTTGGGAGGCCAAGGCGGGCGAATTACTTAAAGTCAGGAGTTAGAGAAAAGCCTGGCCAACATGACAAAACCCCGCCTCTACTAAAAATACAAAAATTAGCTGGGTGTGGTGTAATCTGGTTACTCCAGAGGCTAAGGCATGAGACTCACTTGAATCCGGGAGGCAAAGGTTCCAGTGAGCTGAGAGGACACCACTGCCCTCCTGCCTTGGAGACAGGAAAAAAAAAAAGTGAGCTAGGTATTAAGGAAGAAAAAAACCCATAAAAATAGAAGAAAAGAGAAAAAGTAAAGTACACAGGTGTCATTTGAAACTGAAACCTTAATGATGAAAAGAAGGCATATCATATGACGATTTAAAGGGAAGAAAGTTTCATGCAGGGTCAGGAAGAGAAAAAGCAATGGCTGGAGGGTACGCTTCCAGGGCGGTGACAAAGAAGAAGGGGCTGGAAAGCTAGGCAGGGGCGGTTCTTGCAGGACTTGGCAGAGGACGGGACAGAACTGGATTTAATCAGCTTGGAGGCGGTTGTGACCCTTGAGCGACAGAAACAGCTGTCAAGAACGTTAGAGGGCAGGAAACTAGGATGTATTAGCTGCAGCACATAATAATGACAACGTGAGATGACCGCACCCTCTGCGCTGCGCCGCCCGGCCCCTGACCTTGCTGGAGGGTCGATGTCACCTCCAGCCTTCTGGGGCGCTGGCCTGAGCTCAGGTCAGGCAATGACGCAGGGTGGGGGGTGGTAAGCCTTCACGTCCCCCAAATCTCCTTTCATTCCCCAAATTCTAGACACCCCAAAACACACAATCTAAGTCAAACAAGCTCTGCAAATGCAACCTGAAGACAAGTCCCCCAGCTGTTCTTGGAAGAGAAAGATTCTGGAGGCGCAGAGGCACTCCCAAGGGGGCCGCAACACACCCTTGCAAGGCTGCAAGGTTCGGGCCCGGTACGCCGCGCGCGGGGCGGGGCGGGGGAGGAGGATGCGCATGCGCGGCCCCGCCTCCCGGGCGTGGGGCGGGGCAGGCGCCGGGGCGGGGCCGTGACGTCAGGTGCGCGTGTGGCTCCGGCTGCGCAGGAACAGCTGGTTCCTCCGAGGACGGCCGGCTAGCGCGCGGGCGTGGGGCGCTGGGGTGCCCGCCGAGCCGCGCTGCGGGAGCAGCTGCCGCCGCCTCCGGCGCCTTGCACCAACGCACCATGTCCGGGCAGCTGGAGCGTTGCGAGCGCGAATGGCATGAGCTGGAGGGAGAATTTCAAGAACTGCAGGTAGGGCCAGACCACCTGGTCCCGCAACTCTGCTGCGCGCGGTGCAGCGCCTTCCTCTGCCTGAGTCCCTGGCCCAGGCGATGGGGACAGTCAGGGCCTAGGGAGTGTCCTGGCGAGGCCCTGGGGGCGGACGGGCGGCGTGGACCAGCCCCCTCCCATCTCCAGGCGCTTCAGCTCTTCGTCCACATAGGGCGCCGGGTCGCAGCTCCCCCTTCCTCCGCCCTCTCACTGGCTGTCTGCTCCACGCGCCCCCTTCGCTGCAGAAAGTTGGTTCGTGGCCTCTGAGGCAAGTTCCAGGCCCGTTCATCTTGCGGCGGGGGGAGTTCAAGAGAACAGCCCAGCCCCCACCTCGGCAGGGTCTCCCCGAATCCCACCCCACCCCCTCCCATCTGCTCTTGGTAGCTCAGCTCCCACCCGTACTCTGGCGGGGCAGCCCTATCCTGCAGCTCTGTTTCGGGAGGTGTACTTAGGAGCGTTTCACCTTGGACCTCTAGGCTGTGCTGGGGGATTAGAGACCCCTATTGCCTGTCTTTGGGGGCTCTGACGCTGCTGCAGGCTGAGTTCGGCGTGAAGAGCATCTGTCAGTTCGGAGAGCTGGGTTGCCTCATCCAGTGATAGGGGAAGCTCCCAGCCCTATCCTTCTAGCCCAGAGCCTGACACAGGGCGGGGTGAGGGCGGGTGTAAGGAGGGGATACCCTGAGAGAACGGCATTGCTGCTGGGAGCGGGGCGGTCCTGGCAGCAGTCATTCCTGGTAAGAGGTTCAGAGAGGCCCCAGCTACCTACGGTGTGATGACTAGAGATGCCTCAAGAATCCTTGGGGTTGACCAAGAGGGACTCAGGGACTATTTTGGAAGACAGGGATGTTCCCTTTCCAGCCACGGGATTGTTTTTGGAGGGTCGGCTCTGCCTGAAATTGCATTGCCCACCCTCACCCCAGTCTTCTCATTTGGAGCAGTGACATTGTTCCTGTCCATGTAGCCCTTGTCTGTAGCTCAGTTGGCCTCCTACAGTGTGCAGAGGAGGGGAGAGGAGGTTGCCAAGGGAATCTCTGATGGGCCTTTCTAGACACGAGGTTGGAGATTCTGACCTATAGACAGAGGGGTACTGGAGAGTCCGGGCAGGAATGGTGGTCCAGTTTCAGGCATGAACAGAGGGGAAGGGACCTAGACCCATCTTGGCCTGTCCAGCATGTGTAGGTTGATGCCTTCTCCTCTAGGGCCTGGGTCCCATCCAGTTCCCAGAGGACCGTTTTGGCTCCAAGACTCAGCTACTTCTTGTTTTTTTTAGACGGAGTCTCGCTCTGTCAGCCAGGCTGGAGTGCTGTGGCATAATCTTGGCTCACTGCAACCTATGCCTCCCGAGCTCAAGTGATTCTACTGTCTCAGCCTCCCAAGTAGCTGGGAACTACAGACGCACGCTACCACGCCCGGCTAATTTTTTGTATTTTTAGTAGAGACAGGGTTTCACTGTGTTAGGGTGGTCTTGATTTCCCGACTTCATGATCCACCTGCCTTGGCCTCCCAAAGTGCTGGGATTACAGGCATGAGCCATCCCACCTGGCCCTTTTTTTTTTTTTTTTTTTTTTTTTAAAGAATCAGAGTCTTGCTCTGTTGCTAGGCTGCAATACAGTAGTTCGATTCAGCTCACTGCAACCTCTGCTCCGGGTTCAAGCAATTCCCCTGCCTCAGCCTCCAGAGTAGCTGGGACTACAGGCACACGCTACCACACACAGCTAATTTTTTTGTATTTTAGTAGAGATGGATTTCATTCACCGTGTTGACCAGGATGGTCTCAATCTCCTGACTTAGTGATCTGCTGGCCTTGGCCTCCCAAAATGCTGGGATTACAGGCATTAGCCACTGCGCCCACTCTGTTTTTTTTCTTTTTTTTCTTGAGCTGGAGTCTCACTGTCACCCAGGCTGGAGTGCAGTGGTGTGACCTGCCTTCGCCTCCCAAAGTGGTGGGATTACAGGTGTGAGCCACTGTGCCTGGCCCTCAGCTACTTCTTTTTTTTTTTTTTTTTTGGATGTTTTAAAGCCAATTCTGTAAAAACCACTTCTTAATGCTTTGTCCTACTGGGCTCTGAGGTCATGGTCAGCTGTGGTGCCACAGAGTGGGTATTAGGGTTGGGAATGGGAGAAGAGAAGAGGTTTGCTTTTCTGTGTGAAGCTTGTGTTGTTCATAATTCCTGTCCCTTGCCCTGCCTTAGACTAGGTGGAGGAGGGGGAAGAGTCAATACTTCAGAGCAAGACCGGATGCAATGGCTCATTCCTGTAATTCTAGCACTTTGGGTGGTGGAGGCGGGCGGATCACAAGGTCAGGGGTTTGAGACCAGCTTGGCCAACATAGTGAAACCTTGTCTTTACTAAAAATACAAAATTAGCTGGGTGTGGTGGCATGCACCTGTAATCCCAGCTACTTGGGAGGCTGAGGCAGGAGGATTGCTTGAACCTGGGAGGCGGAAGTTGCAGTGAGCCAAGATCACACCATTGCATGCCAGCCTGGGCAACAGAGTGAGACTTCATCCCCACCCCCCCTCCAAAAAAAAATCCAACAACACTTCAGAGCTATGCAATTAATGCAATTAACAGCAATTACATAGCAAGTCTTGGCAGGCAGAGGTTGCAGAGGAGTTGTCTGATTCTTTTTCACTTGGTCCCCAAGATGCTCAGGTGTGTTAGGGACAAAGGGATTGGGAATCAGTTCTGGATTTTGTCCCCTGGTGCACCACAAGGGTTGTAGAAGGTCTGAGTGAGTGGAAACTGAGGCCTCCTGCTCAGCTCATGATAGGGGAACTGTAAGGGATTGCATCCTACCTGGGGAAGAAGGACCCTGCTGGCTGTGGGCTTTGGTGGTCAGCTGCTGGGGCAGGGGCCAGTCATGGATGGCTCCCGGTGTCAAGGTCATAGACTGGATCAGAAACTACTGTCTACATCATCAGTTCACAAATGAGGAAATTGAAGCTTGGACATGCTGAATGGCTGGATGGGGGTCACACAGCTAGTTAGTGATACAGTTGGGGCTAGAATTTAGTTCTCTAAGTGTTGGGAGACCCTTCTCTGCCTTTTCGCCCTCTCCTTCATGTTAAATGTGAGAGCTCTGAACTCTGAAGATGAAAGGCTCTGGGATTCTGTATATAAGTAGGATATCCATTGTATATGTACTTGGCAGTTTTGGATACGAGGTATTTGTTGGGAGCCCATCTCGGTGTTCATACCTGTAATCCCAGCACTTTGGGCTGACAAGTTGGAAGGATCACTCCCAGCAGGATTACCCAGCAGTTCGAGACCACCCCAGGCATAGAGGGAAACCCCTGTCTCTACAAATAGTAAAATAATGAGCTGGGTGTGGTGGTGCATGCTTGTGGTCCCAGCTACTGGGGAGGCTGCAGTGGGAGGGCTGCCTGAGCCCCGGGGGTCGAGGCTGCAGTGAGCCATGATTGCACCGCTGTGCTCTAGCCTGGGTGACAGAGCCAGACCCTGTCTCAAAAAAATAAATAAATAAAATATGTTTGTTGAGGCACAAGCAGGTAACAGCAGGTAGGTAGGTGGGCACAGTCAACTAGAAAGCTTAACAATAGGAAGGATTTTTTTTTTTTTCCTACCAGAAAATCCTGGTCTATTTTAATTTTCCTACATCTTCCTTAGAATCCAGGTGGAGAGTTTCATGTTTGTATCGCCTTGATTCTGGGGTGATGTGTAATGTCTATGCCTTACCTCTTTTTTCCTGTGTGTGTGTGTGTGTGTGTGTGTGTGTGTGTGTGTGTGAGACAGAGTCTCACTCTGTTGCGCAGGCTGGCGTGCAGTGGCATGATCTCGGCTCACTGCAGCTTCCACCTGCTGGATTCAAGAGATTCTCCTGCCTCAGCCTCCTGAGTAGCTGGGATTACAGGAGCCCGCTACTGTGCCTGGCTAATTTTTCTATTTTTAATAGAGACAGGGTTTCTTTTTTTTTTTTTTTTTTTTTTTTTTTTAAAGATGGGGTCTCACCGTGATGGCCAGGCTAGTCTTGAACTCCTGACCTCAGGTTGATCCACCCACCTCAGCCTCCCAAAGTGCTAGGATTACAGGCGTGAGCCACCGCGCC